>QLTV01000448.1:1154954-1172297 GCA_003457575.1 Thermophis baileyi
TTTTTTTTTGGTAGATAAACTTATCCAGACTTGTTATGACTAGAGCTCAAGGTTGTTGTGCTTTTCATAAAAATGTTTTTTTTCTATTTTTGCTAGCTTTCAGTCATATTCTTCCAAAATGTATATTGTACTGTACTCAAAAAGTTGCTCACTTTTTAAAAATGACTTCTAACCTAACTTAAGGTTATGTTTTTAATATTGTATTATTTTGAACTTTTCTGAATTAGAATCAAACTGCCACATCTACATGTACAACATTGATGTGAGAGATACACAAACATCCCATATATTCAGTTTGAGTGAAATATGCTTATAAACAAGATGTCTTGCAATCTACTGAATCTCTTCAGATAATGCAGAGGTGCAGTGACAATTATTGGGAGTCCAATGGCTTCTATTGCTCTCTCTCTCTCTCTCTCTCTCTCTCTCTCTCTCTCTCTCTCTCTCTCTCCCTCCCTCCCTCCCTCCCCTCTCCCTCTCCTTGAAATGAATTGAGGAATGATGCAAAGTGTATAACAGAATAACAGATTTGGAAGGGACCTTGGAGGTCGTCTAGTCCAACCCGCTGCTCAAGCAGGAGACAACTGGCTGTTCAGTTCTTCTTAAAAGCCTCCATCACTGCCTCCAAAGCTGGAGCACCCAAAACTTCTGAAGACAAGCCTTAACTGTTGTCACTGTTGGGAAATCTCTCGTTAGTTCCAGGTTGCTTCTCTCCTTGATTAATTTCCATCCATTGTTTCTTGTCTTGTCTTCTGCTGCTTTGGAAAATAGGCTGATCCCCTCTTCTTTGTGGTAGCACTCTCAAATATTAGCTGTCATGTCACTCCTAGTCCTTCTTTTCATTAGGCTAGACATATCCAATTCCTGCAACCATTCTTCATGTGATTTAGTATCCAGCTCCCTTTGTTAGCATAATTAGGATTTTCTTTACTCTTTCACGGGGTGGGGAACATGGGGTGGGGGAGAATCAAATATTTTTAATGTTTATTTTAATTGTGCTGTGTCATTTTGGAGTCTTCTGTTACAGAGGGGGTCATACCTCATTCAAAGGCATCGTGGCTTACATGGCATTGCTCAGCCAGAGTAATTCAAAAGCATGACTGATGGCTTAGAATAGAGGTCCCTGATCTTTTCTGGGCCAGTGGGTCCATATGACATTTGGTAAGCTTTTTGCTGATGGTTGAAAATCAAGGCTGCCGGGGCTTATCATTTCACAGTGAGGTTGCTTTTGCAAGTACACTTAATTCAGTCAAGGATGAAGTTGTGATGCAAATACAAAAATACCAGACAGTGCTGGAGCAGGAGAGGAGCAAGCTAGCTCAAAACATCCCTGTGGCTCAAGGTTAAACTATCCCAACAGACATTCATGACGTGCATGAGATTACAGAAGAAATCTTTAACATAGCATTAGCTTTATCTTCCAGCCATTTTAACAGTGACAATAACTTCTAGACCAGTGGTTCCCAAACTTTTTCAGTCCATCCACCGCCCCCTTGGTGTTACAAACTCATTCTCAGTGTCCCCCACCCCACCCCTTCAGGTGGGTGTGGCTTGGTGGTCAGGTGACCGGGTAGGCGTGGCCAATTTGTAAAATGTGGAGAAACTCAATTAACAACGCTCTTGCTTAGCAACCAAAATTTCGGACTCAATTGTGGTCATAAGTCTTTCTTTTTCTTTCTTTCTGTCTTCCTTCCTTCCTTCCTACCATCTTTCTTTCTTTCTTTCTTTTTCTTTCTTTCTGTCTCTCTTTCTCTTTCTTTCTCTCTTCCACCCTCCCTCCCTCCCTCTTTCTTTCTTTCTTTCTTTCTTTCTTTCTTTCTTTCTTTCTTTCTTTCTTTCTTTCTTTCTTTCTTTCTTTCTTTCTTTCTTGTCTCTCTCTCTTTCTTCTGCAGTAGAAAGCAACCTCCCCCAAGGTAAATATCTTGTGACAGCAGCTATTGTGCCTTCTCTTGCCCCGCTCTCCATCCCGGAGGGCCGGGCATCCCACCCCCCGCCAATCCTCCATACAAACTGCCTGCCCCATTTCTGCAGTGGCAGAAATGGGGCAGGCGGTTCCATTCCATTATGAGCCGTGGTGGCGCAGTGGTTAGAGTGCAGTACTGCAGGCTACTTCTGCTGATCACCAGCTGCCAGCAGTTTGGCAGATCGAATCTCATCAGGCTCAAGGTTGATTCAGCCTTCCATCCTTCCGAGGTCGGTAAAAATGAGGACCCAGATTGTTGGGGGCAATATGCTGACTCTGTAAACCGCTTAGAGAGGGCTGTAAAGCACTATGAAGCGGTATATAAGTCTAAGTGCTATTGCTATTGCTATTGCAAAGGCAGAGCCCTGCAGGGTGATCTAAAGAGGGGAGAGGGATGCTGTAGAAAAGGCCGCCTTCCACCCGTGGCTCCTGTGCCGGCTCCGTGGGACTTGGGGCTCCGAAGCAGCCCACTGGCTTCCAACCCGGCGCAGCGGGCCGAGTGCCCAGAGTGGCGCCGGCAGGCAGCTGGGCTGAACCACAAAGAGAGCAGGCAGGTGGCCGGTTGAGAAGCCAGTGGGCTGCTTTGGAGCCCCAATCGCCGCGAAGCTGGCACGGGTGGAAGGTGGCCTTTTCTGCACCCCATGTCCCCTCCCCTCTTTGGATCACCCTGCAAGGTGGGGGGGCTCTGCCTTTGCAGAAACGGGGCAGGCGCATGTGCAGCAGCCCCGGGACATCCACTTGCCCTTCCGCCACCCCTCTCAGCGTCTGCATTTCCACCAAGGGCCGCCTGCCCATCCACTGGCCGGGCCGAGCTGGACGCCGACCTTGGAAGGCAAGTGGGCATGGGGGACTGCCGAGAAGGCCGTGTGGAAGGCCACCAAGCATGGCAGGGCTGCAGGGAAGGGAATAGGCTGCTACCTCCCTTCCCCACCGCCGCAACATGCTTTCCTGCCTTCCACGTGGCCTCTTAGCACCCTCTTGCCGCCCCCCTTGCCTCTTAGCACCTCCCTGCTGCCCCCCTTGCCTCTTAGCGCCCCCTTAAGTCATCCCACCGCCCCTCAGGAGGCAGTACCGCCCACTTTGGGAACCACTGTTCTAGACCTTAGCAACTTTAAGAGATGTGGACTTTAATTTGCAGAATTCCCCAGAGAGCATGATGATGATGATGATGATGATGATGATGATGATGATGATGATGATGATGATGATGATTGGAAAGGAAAATCCCCCCTCAATTCATTCATAGTGGCTCTAAGAGCAGCTGGAGAGCATGGTTCCTCAGATTTATTTATTTTTTTTTTGAGGTTTTTAAAATTAAAAAATGGCATCTCACCAGCTTCAACAAAGGAGGCTGGAATATTAGCGAAGATAGCCATTCTCAATGTAGTGTAGAACTTTCACATTTTGCTGATCATCTGCCACTGAGTAGCAGAGACATTGGGATCAATGGCCCATCCTTGTTCTATGTGTATTATAAACATGATGCACATAAAAAAGAGCAGAGCTTCAATGTTGTGGTTGCAGCTAACTCCCTGCCTTTTTTAAAAATCTGTTTTATGGACAGACCTGCATTTCCCCCAGGATAGCAGTAAACAGAATCAAATTAGCTTGCCATCTCCTCTAACTCAACAGGATTCCCAATATGAACACCAGCTTATTTCTATGTGCTCAAGGGCACCATATTAACAGTCCCAAGCTTGGCGGGTTTTTGTACTTTATTTAATAGCTCAGTGATGGCTAACCTTTTTGTTGTTGCGTGCCGAAAGCACATACATGTGTGTCTGCACCCATAATGCAATGTGCACGTGACATCCCCCCCACCCCCATGCATGTGCACATGGTCNATGTGTGCATGACCCCCCATGCTCCCCCTGCCCTGCACATGCACATGCAACCCCACTCATGCACACGTGACACATACCCCATGCATGCGCAACAGAGACCCGAAAATCAGCTGGCCGGTGGGATGCACGCGTACCATAGGTTCACCATCACGGTAATAGCCTGTGATTCTCTCCAAATGGCAGAGACTCAGTGACAGCAATCATGATAAGGGAGTTGTGGGTTCATCCAAAGAATGGATGATGCCCTGGTTGCCCAGATACCTTACTGCTGAAACAGACGATGCCTTCCTCAGGATCCCTTTTTGACATAATCTTGGCCATTACTTTTCTATTTTTCCTTATCTAGGGAAACCATTAGAATTATACTTTTAAATTTGGATGGCCATTATGCAATAGTAAACCCAAAGATCAAAAGATAATACAAATCAGATTGACCTGTTCTGAATTCAGAAGCTAAGTAGATCCAGGCTTGATCAGTACTTGGCCAGGAGACTACCAGAGTGTGCTTGAAAGAAAGAAAGCTATGGGAATCACTTATGTACTTGTTTAGGGTGCAGTCTATATCAGGGGTGTCAAACTCGATTTCATTGAGGGCCGCATCAGGGTTGAGTTTGACCTCAGGGGGATGGGTGGGTGTGGCTGGGGTGGGCGTAGCCAGCTTGACGTCACTCATGTCGGGGGCACCTGTGGTGGCCTGGGCTGGGCTGGGGGGATTCATTGTCTTCAGCTCCATTTTCGGCTGTGACGGCCTCCTGCAGCCCTCTGCCAGTGAAAACGGACCTCCGTTTTTGCTGGCAGAGGCACCACGTGGCAGTCCTTCACTGTTTCCAGGGCAGCCCCACAAGCCAGATTTAAGCACCCTGTGTGCCCGATCTGGCCCGCGGGCCTTAAGTTTGACACTCCTGGTCTATATGGTCAGCTAGAATTGCATTTTTTTTTCAGACATCTTCACTTGAACAGACCATTTCAAATTACTAGGTAAGCCCAATTTCCATTAGATGGCAGCATTGTTAGCATTACTGGATTCACGGCAGTTCCACAATATTCAGAGCAAAGACTATACAATTGAAATGTAAATGTTACGTTGGACTGTAGCCTTTATGGGCATTGTGGTGTTGTTTGGATGAGGAAATTCAAAACAATATTTTAATAGAACTGTAGAGTATTTAAGGAGCCATCCTTAACCATGTGCTTAAAGATACCTCTCTAATCAATGAAATATTGATTTTATGGATTAGTGTAGCATAGCAGACGGTGATATTTCCAAATCCAGATTTTATTTCAGATGGCCAGGAGTCATAGAAAACTCAAATATTTTGAGCTTGAGATAGCGAATTCAACTATTCCAGGGGTGGGTTCTAACTTACCTCGCTGCCGGTTCGCTTCCTCCTGCGCTGCATGGCCATGCATGCGCTTTGCATGCATGCGCATGCGCAGTGCTGAAAAATTTTAAAAAATTCCCCCCAAAAAAGCCAAAAACAAGATGGCGATGCATGCACAGTGCCAGAAACTCGGCTTCTGCACATGCGCAGAAGAAATTTTTTTTAAAAAAAATTCCCAATTTTTTTTTTAAAATCCCAAAAAAAGATGGCGGCGCCCACGGACCGGCACCGACCGAACCGGATCTGTGACATCACCGTGACGTCACCAGCGGGTCGCTACCGGTTCAGGAGAACCGGTCCGAACCGGGAGGAACCCACCTCTGAACTGTTCTCAACTAAAAAAGAAAGAAAGAAATCTAGCACATGTATTTCAAGGTTGCAAACCAAGATTTCAAATTTTCTGACTATCACGATTGGGCTCTTCACCTTGACAAGCTGCCAATTTATAACCAGTTCCAAGGTAAAGAACTTAATCTTTAAGTTGTTCATCAATCTTTAATATTTGGAGAACAAACTAGGATAGCAAATAGATCACAATCTTCCCCACTTTAGTGAAAGTTATTATATTTCTAATAATTATTTATAAATTTCCACATATGTGGTCATATTAATGGGCTCTTTCTCACTTGCCCTAACTGTGGCATGAGCATGCCCTGGGAACCATTCTTTTTCTGCCATGTCCTCACAGTGTCAGGTTTGTCCCCAGAACTTTACCTGAGGCTGTTTAAAGTTATCATTAGTTGCTGTGATTTGAAAGTAGCATCTTTACCTCTTCTGCTGACACAAAATTTGTGATGATTATGATCGGACCCATTTCACTGAGCATTAGGTTGTTGGCAAAGTTGAAGTTGGGATCCACCAGGCACTAATGGTCACTTCAAATGGTTGCTAGTGTGTTACCCCACCCTTAAGTCAGTGGGCAGTACCCCCATGAGTCATTTTGGTTTTGGCTATAGGAGATATCTACCCTTACTATGCTTAATCAGTCCAATATATGCCCATTTTTTATTTGAGTCATTGCTGACTTCTAATGACTTCCTGGACAAGTCCCTGCGGTTTTCTTTGCAAGATTTAGAAGTAGTTTGCCATTGCTTGCTTGCTAGGGCTCGGAGGGAGTGACTGACACAAGGTCTTCCAGAAGGTTCCAGGCCTAAATTGGGACTACAATTCACAGCTCCCAGTTTATAGCCTGGTGTCTTAACTACTATAGGGAGTCCTCTACTTTCAAACACAATTGAGTCCGAAATTTCCATTGCTAAGCAAGGCAGTTGTTAAATGAGTTTTGCCCTATTTTACAGCCTTTACGCCACAGTTATTAAGTGACTCACTGCAGCTATTAAACGAATCATGTGGTCATAAAATAAATCTGGCATCCACCATTGACTTTGCTTGTTGGAAGCCAGATGGAAAGGTTGCAAATGGTGAACACATGGCCTTGGGATAGTACAACTATCATAAATGCCAGTTGCCAAGTGCTCAAATTTAGATCAGATGGCCATGGGGATACTGCAAGGGTAATAAATGTGAAAACTGGTCATAATTCACTTATTCAGTGCTGCTGTAATTTTGAACAGTCACTAAATGAATGATTGTAAGTCAATGACTACCTGTACTCCAAACTGTGTCTCATGTTTCATATAGTTGAGTCATATTCATATGAGAGATGAATTTCTCATTTCCCATTAATGCATTAAATAACTATCTAATGTCAAATCTAATGTAATGTGGGATCTCAGTTCCAAATTGTGTTCTTACTGATTAGGTTGATAAATTAAATAAAACTATGGGTGTCGGTGTGCTGTCTTATATGTTACAGTATGTGAATCCAGTCATGGTTTGTCGTGATGTTTTAACCAATGATAGCTTTTTGAACAAAGCAAAGCTAAGTCTTGGCTTAGAAGTAGACAATTAGAAGTAGGCAATCCTGTCATGATTTCCCTTCTTTCTGTCTTCTTTTTGACTTTCATATTATAGGCATACATGATTCATTTTATTTTGCCTGATGAAGAATTCTGAAGCATTCAGAAGCCTGAACATTCCTTTTCTAGAATGTTATCTGTTTTGTTTGATTATAATTAAATATTTGCTGCACTACTGATACTGGGTTTTTTTTTAACTAGTCAAACACTGATATCATTGGGTTTTTTATACAACCCAATTCAGAATTATATTTCCATATAGTACATACCAATAAGACAAAAGGAGCTTAGTACATACCAATAAGACAAAACACCTTGATTTGATTCAAAATATTTATTTTTAACTGTTTATAAAGAATGCTGTGTTCTTTAATTGTACAACTCCTTTTGGGACACTATAAACATAAAATACATTGTAGGAAAGAGGCTATGGTGGTTAAACATAGGCTACATCTCCATTTGCCTAACCACAATACAAACTTGCCCTGCCCTACCAATCTTTTCTTCTCCTTCCATGTCTCCATGATGTTTTCTCGAAGAATAAAGCTGACTCAGGGAGTCTTTAGTTATACATGTCAAAGCAATGTTTCCTTCCTTATTCTAATAACACTCAAATGCAGACTAACAGTATGTAAATGTTGCTCGGTTTTGTCAGTTTTTATTTTGGAGGGAAGAAAAGTGATTGCAGTGGTTGGGATGAAGACAGATTAGAATCAAGAGCTATTTCATCAATTTTCTCCTGACTCAAGAAGGACTCAAAGGTGCTTTTTTCAAAAGGCAACTGAACTTTGTTTTTCCTTGAAGATGTTTTGCTTCTCATCCAAGATGCTTCCTCAGTTCTGAAGCTTCTTGTATGAGAAGCAAAATGTTTTCAAGGAAAAACAAAGTTCAGTTGCCTTTTGAAAAAAAGCACCTTTGGGACAACCATGACTAGATGGCTGAGAATCTCCATAGAGACTCAAGAAGGAGTGAAAAGTACCGTACTTTTTGGGGGAAAGGCCCGAAAAAAGGTATGAATTATCGTGGATCTTCTATCACTTTTCCTCTTCAAAGTAAATACAATGACATTAATATGATCTACCTTAGGTCAGATAGAATATTTCTTGCATTTTCCAATCCACAGATTGAAGATCAGTTGTGTTGCCAGTGGAAAATTATACTCTGGCGTAACTTTCTGTGAGAATCAGTGATACACCCACTGGAATGCTGATTTAAAACGGTTGCTGATTGATGCCAACGGGACAGATGCATCATAATTACTATGGACCTTCACAAAAGTGTGTGTATCAATTCACACAAAAACATAGATGAAACAGAGACCTTATACAGTATATTTCAAGTGCTCCCCTCTTCCCAAAAAAAGTTTGCAGAACAAAACAAAGCCTAGAGTGTGCATTTATATCAACTTCCTCTGTCTTGTGCTAACCAGCTGACTGGATATTCTGGTTTAAGCTGACTCACCTTAATGGCACAAGCACTGCCATTCAGGAAATGAAGTGACACTGCAACAGTGTTGGGTGTGAGCGTCAAGAAAATCCCAAGTCCACAACTAAGGCAGTTGAGAGCAGTGGTGGGATTCAGCCAGTTTGCACCACTTCAGGAGAAGCGGTTGTTAACTTTCTGAGCAGTTTGGTGAACTGGTTGTTGGAAGAAATCATTAGGGCAGAGAACCGGTTGTTAAATTATTTGAATCCCACCACTGGTTGAAAGCCTACTTAGCTGTGCTAATTTTATAGTAGCATTTTCTCTTCAATACAATTTGTATCATGAGCATAGTCCAGCATGCTTCATCAATGATGTACACTACAGTATTTGCTGATGCAGTGGGATTGGGAGTTATTGGCAACTTTAGACTGCTGTATACTTGCCCTCTGTTTGGCCATTGTGGCTTAGGTTGCATGAGAGACCAAACTTCTGGTTTTCACAATAATTTGCTTGCATAATATCTGACTGAGTCTTTCCAAAGCACTTGTCAAGCCTTACATAGGTTCCATAGGAGTCTGCAGTTCTTTTTTATTTTAACCAGGTTGGGTGTTACTTCTGCCACCAGTGAGTGCATCACAAGTTTTCCACTGCTTCTGGCAATATGAGTTTCTCTGTAGCAATACTTTAAAGTAGTTTTATTATTTTGATGATGGTGGAAAATTTGCCTATCCCTACTCCATTTTGCCAAATCGCAGGATATTTGCATGTATTTCTTGCTGTACTTGTTTGCTGTCAACATTGCCATTGTCAGCATAAATTGATGATGTACAATCAATATGATACTTGCTCACTACTGATAGTGGCCATCATTTCACCCCCACATCCTTCTTTTGTACCTTTTAGTCTGACAGACCAATCAGAGACATAGAAGGATATAGGGAGAAACAGAAGATGCAGAATGTCTTATGCTCCTCACAACTCTTCCTTTGTTCCTTTGACATGTCAGTGTTCAGAAATAGCCCAACTGAGAGGTTCCCTGGAATCCATTAGTTGGGCAACTTAACAGATAGCTACACCTGCAATTAAAGGCAGATGCCTACACTTGTCCCACCTCACATTAAGGAAATGTTTGTGTCGTGTGTTCCTGGCAGCCAGGGGTGATTAGTGAGAGAAAAAAGAAAACCAGTGGAAATCAACTTTCCAGATGTTGTCTTGCATTAAGACATAAAGGATAGCACCATTTTTGCCAACCAAAGAAGCAAAAATCTCAGAGATTTCAGAAAGCGCCTTTAATACAAATCACAAGTAAAAACAAAATCTTCAAAACAGGCTGATTCATGTGTCAGTTAATGTGCAGTCTTTCTTCCCACAGCCCCCACATCTGCATCGTATTGTCTCTTCTCACCTAAAATGAACACACTGCTGAAATGTCTGATGGTACACTTTTCTGCTGTTGCAAGGATTGGTGATTACATTTTAATATATTCATTGGATTTTCTCCTTATGCTGGCCACCAGACAAAAAGTCCAAGGAGTGTGCAGTCGAGGAAGAGAAAAATGAGATATAGTGTCTGCAAGATACCAGGTTCTCTTTCTAAAGCCTGTAGAAGATTAGTGATCTAACTGCCCATAGTCAATTTAGGATGGAATTTAGCTACTACAAAAAATTATAAATAAAAATGCCTATAAAAATGTTTGGGTATCTAATGAGGAGCTCTGGAAATGCTAGATGGATCCCAACCAAGTACCAAATAGGTCCAACCGGTCTTATTTCTCAGACCAGTCAAGATCAGTCAGATGCTGCCACCTGCTGTAGTCAGTTAATATGAATATTATTAGGGAGTAAAATAATGGAAGTGGCTTTACAAAACTCATTGCTTTTGATGGATAATTGATGCTACTTAGGTAGCACTAAATGGAGACTGGTTAAAATCATGGAGGTTTGGACTACCCACAAAGTCTTCTGTGGAACATTTAGGTTTAGAAACTTCTGATTGTCAGTCTCTGAAAAGGAGACAATGGGATAATTCTTGCTTTCATGCTGCATGCAGAGAGGTCCCCAGAAAGTCCAAATAACTCCAGCTAAATCAGAAAGGGTTTTGACTTCATCCTTGAATTTTACCTTAAGTAAGATATCTGTGGAGGTATATATGGAGCAGATATATCTGGAGTTTTCTGGAAGTTTAGGTCTTAAGTTCCCATCAATTCTAGTAAGCTAGTAGAATAGTAGGAAATTTCTCCTTAATTCTAAATTGCTTCTCTCCTTGATTAGTTTCCACCCATTGCTTCTTGTCCTATCCTCAGGAGCTTTGGAGAATAGCTTCACTCCCTCTTGTTTGTGGCAGCCCCTGAGATATTGGAACACTGCTATCATGTCTCCCCTAGTCCTTCTTTTCATTAAACTAGACATACCCAGTTCCTGGAACTGTTCTTCATATGTTTTAGCTTCCAGTCCCCTAACCAAAACTGAATGCAGTATTTCAAGTGTGGCCTTACCAAGGCATTATAAAGTGGTATTAACACTTCACGTGATCTTGATTCTATCCCTCTGTTTATGCAGCCTAGAACTGTGTTGGCTTTTTTGGCAGCTGCTGCACACTGCTGGCTCATACTTAAATGGTTGTCCACTAGGACTCCAAGATCCCTCTCACAGTTACTACTATTGAGCAAGGTACCAGATATACTGTACCTGTGCATTTTGTTTTTCTTGCCTAAATGCAGAACCTTACTTTTTTCACCATTGAATTTCATTTTGTTAGATAGCGCCCAATGTTCAAGTCTGTCAAGATCCTTCTGTATCTTAAGCCTATATTGTGGGGAAAGAAACAGCAGTCAAAATATTTAATTCTTTACCTATGATTACTACCAGTAGGAGGAAGAGCCAACAGTCAAATACTCAGTACATCTAAGTATTTGCTATAGCTGTGCATGCATTATGTTTTGGATGAATAATACAGGCATTCAGGTTGCAGGTTCCTATGAAGATTGTTTTCAGTTTAGATATTACTTCAAATGAGCTAGTATGTTACTCTAAAGATGCACAAGACTTTTGGATCAGTGGACTGATTTGGAAAATAGCTGCCTTGGTGAGCATGAACTTTAATAAAATACACATTTACTACAGGACAAATGGAAGATGCTTCTCTTTGCTTACTCTTTCTATCCCTGGGATCTTATTTAATTACCGTATTTGTCAAATTTGAAATTCCCATCTCCCTCAGAGAGGGATTCTGGGTAGTGCACAAATAAAACATTTAAATAGTATATAAAATTTAAAAAAGAGACAAGGATTATTAAAATTAAATATTAAAACTTAATTAATTGATTAACACCTTTCCGAAAGACCAGGAAAACAGGACCTCATTTCTAGGGGGTGGGGATGGAGAATGTTCCAGAGGACAGGAGCTACAGCAGAGAAAGCTTTCTTTCTGAACCCCGTTAGTCAGAATTCTTTGCCCCACAGGGTCCATAATGTATCTTCCCTGCCTGACCAGATGGGAGGACTGATGTAATGGGACAAAGACATCCGTGTAGGTAATCTGGCCCTATGTAGGGCTTTAAAGGTAATAACCAACACCTTTTACTGGACCCAGAAGCATACTGGATCCCAGTGCAGCTCATGCAGTAAAGGTGTTACATCCACCATTCTTTGAGTGTCCAAGATTACTGATGAGGGTGCATTCTGTACCAACTGAACCTTCCAGAAGCTTTTTCAAGAGTAGCCCCATGTAGAGCGCATTGCAGTAGTCAAAATGGGAGTAATCTGGACATGAGTGACTGATAGCTTATCCAATGGCATTATGACACACAATACAAAATTGAGCAAAGGGTACAGCTACCATGACTCCAGGAGGACTCCAGATTACACACTGGCTCCATCTGGGGTAGTGCAGATCGAAGACCAAAATTGATAAACTCCTGGATGCAGAGGGGCCTGCCCCCATCACTCCATCTTACAGGGTTCAGATGAAGTCTGTTGTTCCCCATCGAGGTCCCCAGATGCCACAAAAGAATGTCTACAGCATCACTCACTTCACCTGGAATGAAAATATATAACTTGCTATCATCAACATACTAATGATACCTCATACCATGGCAATTAATGATTTCACCCAGTGGTTTCGAGTAAACGTTAAAAACACTCCACAAAGCCTTCTACAGTTTCATAAATGCCAAACTCAAAGACTCAAAATCTATCCCAACCCTAAAAGGGCCTAACGGGGAAGACTGTAACGATGAAGCTGTTAAGGCCAACCTCTTTAATACGTTCCTCAGTCCAGTCTTTGTCGACAGCAATGGCCCCCTATTTCCCAGTTGCACCATAACAAATTGTAATGACTTACTACATATTGACTTTACAGCAGTTAACGTTGGACCCCTGCACAAGTGGATAGCCACGTTCCTGTCAAACAGGCAGCAAATGGTCAAAATAGGGAGGGCCCTATCAAATCCAGCACCAGTTAATAGCGGTGTCCCCCAAGGCAGTGTCTTAGGACCCACACTCTTTCTGCTTTATATCAATGACCTATGTGATCACATTAAAAGCAGCGTCCTCTTCGCCAATGACGTAAAATTATTTAACACCAACGACAATGCTGCTGCCCTACAAAGCAACCTAGACTATGTGTCAGAATGGTCGCGTAATTGGCAACTCCAAATCTCAACAAATAAATGCTCTGTGCTACACATTGGCAATAAAAATCAGAACATCAAATAGAAGTTAGGTGGAAATGATCTCGTAGATGACCCTCACTCTGTCAAGGACCTAGGAATACTTATCTCAAACGATCTAAGCTCCAGAGCTCACTGTAACAGCATTGCCAAAAAGGCTTTAAGAGTTGTTAACCTTATTTTGCGAAGCTTCTTCTCCGGTAACATTGAATTGTTAACTAGGGCATACAAAACCTTTGCCAGACCAATTCTTGAATACAGCTCATGCGCCTGGAACCCACACTGTATATTGGATATTAACACAATTGAGTGGGTTCAGAGGTATTTCTCGAGAAAAGTACTCCACTCCTCTACTCACAATAAAATTCCCTATGCCTCCAGGCTTGAAATTTTGGGCTTGGACAACCTGGAACTGCGCTGCCTACAAAATCAATGGTATCAAAAACCACCCAGAGGTCAAGAAGAGCAAGGTTGGACACACCAGCTGCATCCCACTCCTGCCAGAGGTCATCCACAAGTGCAACAAATGCTATTTTTGTCCCACATGCAGGCCTGAAACCTGATTGAAAGGGGTCCAGATGTTTCCTCATGTTGCTCTGGAGTTACAATGCCACCACCTTCTCGGTCACCTAAAAAGGCAAGGTGGGAGACTGGCTGAGAAGAATCAGACTCTAAAAAGCACCACTGGGCAGCATTCTGTGGATGCCATAAGAACAGAGAAGTATTGGCACTTTGTCACTCATACCTCCAGGAGGTAGACCTTAATAGAAGTTCTAGCTCCTGTTCAGTCAAATTTGTTCCTCCTTGTCCTCCAGCAGTGCTCTAGGCATCTCTTGATGCTTTCCAGCTCCCTCAAATGCTCCATGAACCATGGGAAGTAACAGGACCAATGGCCCAAGAGAAGGCAAACAGGCACAATCCTGTCCAAGGCTTCAGCCATCCTCCTCTTCCAGGCAGCTATCAGATCCTCCACAGGACTATATGGCAGGTATTTCCACCAGCTCCCTTTGAAACCAATTGGGTCCTTCACTCACCAGGAGTGGACCAATCAAATATGTCCAACCTCCCTGTGGAAGGGGCAGCACAAGAGAACTTTCTACACCCCTCCCCCAAACTTCTGTCCTTAATTCTTTTTTTTCTTTTTCTTTTTTTGTGGGAACATTCCTCAACAAAGCACTGAGCTGCAGTCTTTTTTTCTTTTCTTCATTTTGTAAGAGTGCCTTCTGCTTATATATGGTTCTAGAAGCAATTTTGGAAATAAAGATCCTAAGTCAGAACTCAGGATAAAATTGTCTCTCACTATGCAGAAAATCCTTTTCTGAACCTGTTTAAGTCATTGCCAAATGGTGCTGTTCTGATTTCTAAATTTTCCAGCCATTATAGCTGAGGTGATGGGTTTGTTTCTCTGGTGTAGCTGCCATTCTACTTCTCCCACATTAAAATAATATGCAATAAAAAAATAAAGAGGGGAACCAGGGCAGAAATAGCCTTAAGCACAAGGAAAGCAGACTTACAGCCTCTATTATGTACAGTAAAAGAACTGACATTTATTAACTAACTGCTGAACAACTGTATCTTTTCTTCAATGGTAAGAGGCAAAACGACTGAAACTGACAAATATAAAGAAATTTTCAAATAAGTAATAAAAGCCAGGTGGACACAAAGGGGACAATGTTGCATCATCAAGTTGGACAATTAGGGTTGTCAAGAGTGTTATAGTGCTGCAGTAAAATGCAAGTGGGAACAGTCCTTCATTTATGTTTGGCTTTTTAATTTTAAAAATCTAAAAATCAGTTAACCTATGGCAATTTAGCTGAAACACCTTCAAGAAAGTAGCTATGGATATATTGGTGGCTATAGCCATCAGATTAGGAACCCAGCTATTAATCAATATTTCAGGAAAAAGGCAGCCCTACAATTAAAGGGGGGGGGAGTTTGAGGAAAAAGAAAAAGCTCAATTACAAATGATAGGAAATATTCAAATTTGGGTTTTTTTTCTCAGCAATTTCCAGATACGTTTCCTGTAATCATAATCATTCAATGCCCTGTCCAAAAGAGACAATATCCACTAGGACTAGCTAGATTACCTAGAACCCAGTCAAACATGCCCTATGGATTTAATTTTAGTCACTTGATTTTTCACAAATCTGCAGTGCAAATCACTGAGTTTGTTTTGTTGTTCTAAATAAAACCAATAAGGTGGTTTTCCAAGATAGAACAATAAAATACTATTAAAAGTATTTTATAAAAACTATAATAAAAAAAATTCTGCCGTAGTGTTTACCCTCTGGAATGGCACTGAAAAAAGTGACTTATGATCCATTTTCACATTTAAAACCATTGCAGCATCTGGTATCATTGCCCCTAAGCCCTGAAGTAAGATTGGCCTCAATTCTATTAGCCCTTAAAACTTGATTCTGCCATTGGGCCTGGTGATCCCATTGAACTCTGGAGCCAGTTAAGCTGTGTGTAAGTTTAGAATACAGTACATTCTTCCGTCTCAGTTATGGTTTTTTTTTTTTAATGTTTTAACTTGTGTTGTATTATTTTAATTGTTTATTTTAATTGTTTAATTGTTGTTTGGCTTTGTGTTTTTAATTATGTGTGCGTCCCAAGTGTGAGATGGACAGCTACATAAATTTAATAAATAAATGAATGAATTAAATGAATAAGTAAAAAGCCGCTGTAAACAAATTGTAAAGAAATTATGCTAGGATACTCTGATTCTTAAGCTTTTTCCAACCCTAGCCAAAAAGGGGGAAAAATAAATAACTTCTCAAGTTGTATTGAGGCTAGAAGAATGAGTTTGAGAAAACTTCCTCATTCACCAAAATTCCTTTCAAGTCTCACATTACCTGTATGAATAGGAAATTTATAAGATGAAGACCACAGAGAGTAAATCTCATGAGGGAAAATTGCCATTATGGTCTTACAAAAGGAGGATGTGTAAACCTGATTCTTTATGCTTTGCTTTCCATTCATTTCCATCATTAGATCTACCTTACTGGAAATTTTTAGATTAGAGGATGCTAATTCTGCTATTGTTAACATATCTCAGTGTAAGACTCAAGGAAAAAAAGAGCTTCACATGCATCAGCACTTAGTACCTGAATGTACATACTGTGCTAAATCATGCTGTGCTTAATCATGATTTGTTGGATGTACCACAAATGGTTAGGGCCACATAATATGCTGGGAGATAAGCCATTATAAACTACAGTGGCTGGATTCTGCCAAATCCCAAGGTACAAGCCACATTTTAGCGTGGCATGTTATACAAATCCAGTCAATAATACTGTGTATGCTGTATAATTGTCCAGATAGTCTCTAACTTGACTCCTACTCATGGCTGAGCATCTGCAAATGAAAGTGCCTTTTGGTAATTTTGACTAGACAAGCACCAGTTGCATCCTTTCCTGAAGAAAGGATGGAGCACTCACAGCCATTTATGCATATTAACCTTGAAACTGGGTTACTGAAGAGATGGCCACTACTGAAAGAATTCAGATATTAACTACTAGAGATATGTTTAGCTTAATAAAGAGAAGTCTGAGGAGATGTGATAGCAATATTCCAATACTTGAAGGGCTTTCATGGGGAGGAAGGCGTTGACCTGTTCTCCATAGCACCTAATAAGACAAGAAGCAATTGGCAGAAGCTTGGCAGAAAGAGATCCAACCTGGAAATAAGGAGGAATTTCCTTACAGTGAGAACTGTTAAGCAGTGGAATAGCTTGCCTCCCAGAGTTGTGGTACTCTGTCACTGGAGGTTGTCAATAAAAGATTGTACAACTATTTGTCTGAGATGGTATAAAGATTCCTGCTTTAAAAGTGGGTTTGGAGCAGTGGTGAAATCTAAAAATTTTCCCTACCGGTTCTGTGGGCATGGCTTGGTGGGTGTGGCTTGGTGGTCATGTGACTGGGTGGGTGTGGTCAACTTGTAAAATGTGCTGAAACTCATTTAATAATGCTCTTGCTTAGCAACCAAAATTTTGGGCTCAATTGTGGTCATAAGTTCTCTCTTTTTTTCTTTTTTTTTTTTTTTTTTTTTCTTTTTTTCTTTTTTTTTTTTTTTTTTTTTTTTTTTTTTTTTTTTTTTATAATAAAGAATACAAAAAAAAAGAAAAAGGAAATGAATACA
>QLTV01000448.1:1189386-1205295 GCA_003457575.1 Thermophis baileyi
GCCCCGCCTACCTGCGTGATTACGTATGCTGGACTGCTCCATCCAGGAGGGGAGGGGTGTTATGTTCTAACTGTTATAACTGTGTTGCATGGTTCCAACCAGGTCCAGCGTTTGAGCGGGAAAAAGCTCAAACGCTATTGGCTGGTCTGTCTGACAGCTCCCTATAAAAGGGCAAGCTGTCAGATTGCTCTTTGCTGGTTGCTGATACAAGAGCTGAAATAAAGAGCTGCTTTGGAAGTCTGTCTCCTGTCATCTCTACCCACTATCCAACAATAAACAATGGTCAACCTCAGATTATACATTTATAATCTATATTGTAGATTGTAGACCTAAAAAATTGGGGAACATTATCACATTTCAATTAATATGAAGTATGCTATCAGATATGGGGTGCAGAAATCCAAAGCATCTCTAGAGGGGAGCAAAGAGTTAAAAAAGGCCCTGCGATTTAATGGTCATCCAAGTTTTTGCAGATGACATTTAGTGGTTCTTTCTATTTTTAAAAAATAAATTTGGAGATCTTCAATCATTTCAAATTATAGTCTCTCCCACTCCAGTTATGTCCCTGGAATAAAAATTTTCTTGATAAGCATGCGACTTCCAAGCTGCTGGCATTCTAGAAAAGCTTAAAGAAATGGCTGTTCCCCTAGGACTTGGGATAGGGTAATTGTGGCCCCTGGGGAATGTGTGTGAATGTGGTTGCTGAATATGCCCCTATTTTTTGTTGATTACTCTTTAGGTAGTTATTTCATTCCAATTTACAGTGGTAAGTTCCTTGAAGATGATTAGATAAAAATAAAAGATTATGCCCTGTCCATTTTGATTGACCTTGTGTGATTTATAATTTTAAAAGAACATAAACATAATATAAAAGATGAGAAACATTTGTTTGAAATGTTTTTGGGAAGAACTTCTCCGACCTCTTAAATATATTATCATTTTCTCAAACAATTTTTTTGAAACTATTTTTAATTCCAGTTGGCTTTATAAAGGTATGGCCTCTGTGATTTCACTATTTCTTTCATGGCTAATAAGCAACTACAAGTAATCCTTGAGTTACAAATGTAATGGAGCCCGCCAATTATATTCGTAACCCTAGGATTCGTAGGAGTGAATCACGTAACTTGAATGTGATTCTTTCATCCACGCATTCGCTAATACAATGTGCGATTCGTTAAATGCATAAGATATCTCAGGGTGGGGAAGACCATGAGGGGCCAAGTACTTCTGACCACCTAGGGCCTCCCCTGACCCACTGAGACATCTCATGCTTCCCCCCCCCCACATCCTGCCCGACCGGGTCACTTACCTTACGTAGATCTTGATGATCAAAGGAGCTGTCTCCTCTCCAGCCTCTCTGCCGTGGTTTCACCTTGAGTAAAGGCTTACTAAAGCCTACAGGAACAAGAGATTGCGTACCGATAGGCTCCGGTTGCCTTTGCAAAAAGCCTTTGCCGATGAGAATGGAGGCCCGGAGGGATGCGTACGCCCCTCTTGGCCTCCATTCAAAGCAGTAAAGGCTTTTTGCAAAGATGGCAGTAAAGGCTTTGCAATGGAAGGAATACTTTGATGCTTCAGGCCTTCCCTCCATTTGCAAAGCCTTTTGCCTCAGTTCTTGTCCAGGCCTCCATTTGAAGAGAACAGAGGCCTAAAGTACCATGCGATCACACGGTACTTTAGGGCTCCATTCTCTGCAAACGTACTGAAGGCCTGAAACACCAAAGCAGGCCAAAAAACCAAACGCTTACTAGATCTTCGCAAGTTGAGTATCCACAGGCCCAGTGCCTCTAAAGACCCAGCGGGGAGGGGGGGAAGGGCGGAGGAAATAAGCAGGGCAAATGTTGCAGTGCCTCTGTGGCAGGGGTGGGTTCCACTTACCTTTCCCTTCACTTACTGGTTCGCATTGCAATGGAAGTGCGTCACGTTGTCACGTCGTGGAAATGACCCTCTGCGCATGCGCAGAGGGTTCTTTGCCAGCCACAGCAACCGGAGGACCGGTTCGGGGGCGTGGACAGCCGGCCATCGGTTCGGCGAGCAGGTGCAAATTTCCGCCACCAGTAAGGGCGAACCAGTCCGAACCGGCAACAATCCACCACTGCTCTGTGGTCATTCGTAAGGGTGAATGACTACTGTGGTGCTGCAACTTTCATAACTTCAGGACTGTGTCATAAGTACTTGGGGGGGTTATGTCATAACTTTGAATGGTCGCTAAGTGAACTGTTGTAACTCGAGGATTACCTATACTGCTTTTTCTGTAACTTGGTATTCTTCAAAACCTTTGCACTACAATGTCAGATTTCTGCAATAAACGGCAGATGGTAGGAACTACAGTACATTCCATCTGGCAGACACTATGATAAGAAAAATGGTTGGTGTCCATATTTACTTGAAAATATGTCCAACATTCAAAGGGACTAATTACACACAATTAAGAATAGGCATGCCTCAGTCTTTCATAGATGTGATAACTAATGTCAACCAGTAGAGGTCTCTATTTCTTTTATGTTGAATACTGTACAATACAAATAATTTAAGTAAATTTGAACCTGACAAAACAATGCCGTGCTCCATACAATATTGTCTCCCAAATGATAAAGATGGTACAAAGTAATGATTTATTTATTATATCTATATCTTAATTATAAAATCTGTCACACATACCCATTTATATCACTAAACTTTGTAAAAAACTTGAGATTGAGGTGATGGTGATGAACTAACTATAGAGCATCCTAAAAGTCTGTTAACTGAATCACTTTCAGTTAAGAATTGGGCCAGGACATGGGATAAAAACAGCATTTATGCCTGTTCCTATTAAACTTCTTATTGCCCTAATAGTATAGATGGTACTGATGGAACCATCAACCATAATATTCTTCTGGACCATTTGTAAGATCTAGGAGTTAAGGGCACTAGTTGATAGTGGTTCTGCTCCTACCAGAATAGATGGTTCAAATCAATTGTCAAGGAGGAAGAGCAAAAAAGACCATGATTATACCAATGTGGAATGCCATAAGGTTTAATCCTCTTCCCTAATAAACAACTATATGAAATACTAGGAGAGTTCACTTGTTGGTTTGGAAAGAGGTATCATCAGCACACCAATGATTCTCAGTTACACACCACCAGCCTTGGTTGGGCCAGGGCAAAGATACTGTGGAAATCTTCTACTGGCCTGGAAGCAGTATGAGGTAGATGGGAAGAATCAAGTTCAGACTAAATTCTAGCAAAATGAAGAAGCTGATTTGAAAATTCAATCCTAATGGTTGCTCTAGACAAGGTTGCACTTCCCCAGGTTCGTGATTTGAGAGACCTCCTGAATTCACAACTCCTCCGGAAAAACAGGTAGACCCCAATCAGGGCTAGGTTTTTCAGCTTAGCTAAGCTGATTGCAGCAGTTACAGCTCCATCTAAAACAGGAAGTCCTGGCAATGGTAAAACTTGATTATTGTTTATACTCACAGATAAACTGAGAATTTAAATGCCAAAATGCACCCCAAAATGAGATTTGGTTTATCCACAGGTAGACTCCCACATTATGAAATATTCTGGCCCCAATCTTGATGTTCCAAAAGCAGTAAAACTTACTTTGTCCTAATGGATCTTGGACTCTTGGGGTATGCTATGGTCGGCCATTTAATGTAATTATATTGTATGGTGATTACCTGAGTTTTTTACTTTTTATATTGTGCAAAATCTCTTAGATTAGGATGGTATATTAAATGAAATAGGTAACAGATAAATAAAAATAACTAAATCTCTGGTGCTTATTTTTAAAATTTATAAAGGTCACACCCTTGAGACACAAGCATTCCTTTTCTCTGCATGTCATCCAGATGTTCAAGACTCAATGCCAGTCAATATAGCAAAGACCATGTGAGAGTTATAACTGAAAACATCTGAAGAGTATTAGATTGCCTACCCCTATTCTACAATCCAACATGTATACTGCAATTTTTGTTAGCACTCCCAGGTTAAGCAGACAGGAAATACAACTAGATGAACTAAATCTACTTTATTGCAAAGCTATATTAACAGAATCTTGTAAGTCTGAAGGTACAAATTTCCCACCTGCACTTTTAATAATCTGATCAACTAGAGTAGGTCCTTCCTAAGTTTCTTTTTCTGACTGTTAAGTGACTGCGGGATCCTCCTTTTCTTATCTGATCATTTCTTAGATAGTATCTCTTTCCCTTATCCCCCAGGTCATCCGTATATTCCATTACAATCCTTGACTTTGCTGTATTGCTTAAATCTTGACCACTTCTCAAAAAGCATGATAAAGGAACACACTGTTGGCATACAGTGCTTTATAGATTGAAGCACTCAGCTTGAAGCACTCATATTATTTAATAGAGATGAATTAATTCTTTAAGAGACAGCATGCTATATCTGGGCTGCAGAAATCTGGATGATACAGGAAAGAAATAAAGAAAACCTGATATCTTTTAGCCATTAACTTTTTGCCAGGTTTTTGTAACCCCAGTCTGTTACACCTATTAGTTATCTACTTTGATTTGATATATTATAATCTAACAGTCCTGAAGATATCAGAGAGTAAATTCTGACTTGATCCAAACACCTTTTTTTTTTTTTTTTTTTTTTTTTTTTTTTTTTTTTTTTTTTATGGTTAACTTCAAAATGTTGGAGGGAGAACTGGCGAGAGTGGCATTCAAAATATGGTGTGCCTGCTAAAAGCCTCTGAGTAAATCCTATAAAAAGAGACCGACAAAAATGCGTTCAGGAGCCCTAAGGATTCTAACAATAAAGAGAACTTTCATACGTCAAATCGGATTACATTAAGATGGAATTAGGTCATTAGCTTTTACACAAAGCTTGCCATATTATCCTCTTTCTGTTTTTCAGAAAGGTTGTTCCCTAAGAAGCCTTTCTGGGGGGTGGGGAATCATTTTAGCTAGCTAAGCTGAATAGAAAAACAAGTGTTAGTTCAGTTTCACTATTTCCTAAAAGCATTTATTAACATACTTAATGTAATATTCCTATCCTTATGTAATATTTAATAATTTTGCTTAAGAAATATAGAATATTATAGTGTTTCTTTTTTGCACAATCATAAAATTGATTAATTAAGAAATCACAAATCATGCTAAGTTTTAATATGGTTTATTTTAACATATTGTGTATATAGTGTGTATACAGATAAAAATGGGAGCTTACTATAATAGCATTATTATTTTCCTTCCCTTATAATTTGGATTGTCCTTGTTGTGTCTTAAAGTTAAATGCTTTGACAAGATCTTTGATAACTTCCAGTTAGGAAACTGCCAAACAATTGCCAAGAATCCAGTAAGCAATTATTTTCTTAAGGTTTTAATCTTCACCTAACCTGCTTTTCTTCTTGCTCAAGGCAATATATAAAGCAACAGATGAAATGTTTGCCATTATGGTTTCATAATTATGTAAAAAAGCTTCATTTAATGAACTTGCAGAGCTGATAGTTTTCCCATAAGTTGCTGATTCATAATGTGATTTCTTCATTTTGGCTAACTGCAAACTCAGTCATTGTGGTTTTGAATCATTATGTATAACTGATTCACTTCGTATGTACAGTATTACAATGCAATCATGGTTTTCTCAATAAAAAAAAACTGCCTGTCCACCCAATTTGCTAACCAAAGTGATTTATTTAAAGTTTTCCCCCAAATGCCATCACTCTGCTAAACAACTAATTCCCACAACACTGTCAAATTATTTACTAAGACTGTATTATTATTATTATTCTCATCCTTCCTATTACCTATCTCCTCCCACTTATGACTATAACCATGTTGCTTGTATCTTTACGATTATATTGTTTTATTTGTTTCCTAGTATGATTTGATTGCTTATTAGTAACCTATGACTATCACTAAGTGTTGTATCTTATGATTCTTGATGAATGTATTTTTTTTTCTTTTATGTACACTGAGAGCATATGAACCAAAGACCAATTCCCTGTGTGTCCAATCACACTTGGCCAATAAAGAATTCTATTCTAAACCACAATGACTTGTTTCACACAAGCTAAGTTAAAGCAACCCTTATGAAATATATAAATTGTAGTCATTCTTGTGCAAAATCATGATTAAACAAATCATGGCTACATCAATGTCCTGAAATTTCACTATCTACTATAAATGATAGACATTTCTGTTGGTCTCAATGAGTCTCAAGATGGTTATTAATGGAACTATTTAATATAAGATGCTGTTATTACCCTGTTCCCGACCTATCAATGGAAGTATGTGGACTATGCTCAAAGTAGATGAATTGGGAAATTCTTATAAGAGCTAGCAATTTCCTTTCCAATCAGATCTGATGGCCAAGAAAACTTTGAAACAAAGAGTTATTGATGTGGCTGCCCAATATAATATTGCAGCACTTAAATATGTTAAGTCTTACAAGTCTTTCAACACAAATTAGCCTCCCAGTTAGGAAAATATTTAACAACTTATATGCCTCAATATCTCAGGAGCGCTTTTTGTAGTGTTCATTTGAAACAACTAAGCTCCATGGTAAGATATGAGAGATTTCACCAAGTTCCAATTGAAAAGAAGACTGCATTTGTGGTACATCAGCTGTTGAAGACTTTGGGCATACTCTTTTTGATTGCAAACTGTACTCTGTAGAAAAAGCTGCTTATTTAGATTCTTCTTTAAAAACTAAAGAAAATACTGGAGCACCCAAGAGATACTGTCTTACTTTGTGCTGGAAACGAAATTGCATATCACTGGGAAGATCACAATTTTTATATCAAAGGTTATTTTAAAGAATATTTAGATCAGATTGGAGTTAAATATAGAGGTGATGACCTATTATGAACATATTCTATTGTTTGCATCTACTTGTATATTTGTATTAGTTTTATACTTTTGATACGGTCAAATGACTAAATCAATAAAGTTTATATTCTACTACACTCTAAGATTTTACAAAAAAGCATATGTAAATAAATTGCATTGCATTACAGTTTCGCTTAGAATTAATCTTATTTATTGCCTACCAAAATCAAAATCTATATACTACTAAATACCAAATACTACTAATACTTTCCTATCTGTTATTTTCAATTAGCCAAACTGTTACATCACAGAGCAACAATGTTTGAATCAAACTACCTCAAATGCACTAACTTAAAGAATGTGTACAAAATCTGTGACCCATAATTCCTGTGGAATTGAAATTTCAGACCAGTTGTATTCACAAATTTGTGGCTCCTGCAAGGCTGCCATGGACAGCTGTGATCTCATGAACATGATTTCTAATGCAGGGGTGTGTTCTGGCTTACCTCGCTGCCGGTTCACTTCCTCACGTGCCGTGTGGGCGTGCCACGTGCTTTGCGCGCATGCGCAGTGCTAAAAACCCAGCTTCTGCGCATGCGCAGAAGCAAAAAACAAGATAGCGGCGCCTATGGCGCTGCCGAGAAAGCCGGTTCGGGGGCGTGTCCAGCCGGCCATCGCTGCCAGTTTGGCGAGCGGGGGGGAATTCCCGCTACCGGTTCTATAGAGCCGGTCCGAACCGGCAGGAACCCACCTCTGTTCTAATACTCCCTGCCAGCTTCCCACAAGCAAAGGCAATATGGAAGCCAGCAGGAAGTTGGAATCACTTCTGCTCCTAATGCTTTTTTGCATTGCTCATTTTATTTATCTCTTTGGGTAATACTGCCGGTTCACTTCCTCACGTGCCGTGTGGGCGTGCCACGTGCTTTGCGCGCATGCGCAGTGCTAAAAACCCAGCTTCTGCGCATGCGCAGAAGCAAAAAACAAGATAGCGGCGCCTATGGCGCTGCCGAGAAAGCCGGTTCGGGGGCGTGTCCAGCCGGCCATCGCTGCCAGTTTGGCGAGCGGGGGGGAATTCCCGCTACCGGTTCTATAGAGCCGGTCCGAACCGGCAGGAACCCACCTCTGTTCTAATACTCCCTGCCAGCTTCCCACAAGCAAAGGCAATATGGAAGCCAGCAGGAAGTTGGAATCACTTCTGCTCCTAATGCTTTTTTGCATTGCTCATTTTATTTATCTCTTTGGGTAATAAATATTGACAAAGAATGACCCAATTGGTTGTAGATTGTCTAGATTGCAGATTTCAGGCACTATTGTTGTCTATTAACATTTACTTTGTGACAAACTGAAATGGGAAGTGAGGCGCTAAATATAGGACCCAAAATAGTTTTTGACAGTATTATACCTCTGCAAGTATTGATTTGTTACACTAAACTGAATATTTAAGTAAAACACCTCTTCACCATAAATTATTTTATTGCTTAAGTGCAATCTCTGTTTGGGTAGTCTGTCTCTGGAAAAACATCTTACGTGCTTATCTATCAGCCAGTCTTTTGCTGACTGCCATTAAACATATGTCTTTATATTCTCCTTTATTGGTAACATATGTCTTCATCCATTCCTCCTCTTCAAATCTGAAAATTATACTTCCTTTGCTTATAGCTGGGAACCACAACATGGTATGTACAAATACTTTCCCAGGAACCATTAAACTCCCTGCTGTACCAACTATTTAAAATGTTCATATATTTTTAAAAAAACATTTAACTGGCTAAACAGTGGCAGTTCTACATTTAAGAATGCTGATTCCAACAAGGGCCCCACAGGTAAGCTCATAATTTAGTAAACATAGGTATTTGCATCCCAGTGATTTGTTTAAGAAGAGATCAACTATTATTCAGAAGCTCAGAATGACTTTTAATTAAATGCTGTACCAGCATTTTGTCTCCTCCTGTATCCTTCATAATTTCTCAATCTTGCCTTCCAAATCATCCATGGATGTCTGCTATTTATCTTTCTGTTCTCATATTCCATAGAATCAAAAAGCTGCTAAGGGCCCTTTAAGCCACATCCAACTCCCTGCTTCTCTGAAGGCAACCTTTTAATTTCTCTCTGCTGTCTTTTTATTCAGAACTTCTCCACCAGTATGAAGCAATCATAATTTTTAGAAATGCCTCCTGGGAAATAATCATCCCTGGAAGGATTTCAAAACTATTGTATAATTACAATCCCATGTTAGAACTAAGGCTACATAGTTATTATTGAGGGGCCTACATATTTTCTCTCCATCTGCCTTTCCCTCTATATCTCCTCTCCTTTTCCTCTCATATTTCCTGCTATCAATTTTTAGACCGAAGGGCATTTGCATTAGGAGCCTGTGAAAACTGCTCTTTGTAAAGTATTATGTCCATAGTTTTTTTTAATATTTTTCTCTGCAGATTGCAGGTATGCAATACTAATAATTATCTAGAGAGAAACAACTAGTTATCCAATGTTTCAACATAGTGAAGAGAAAGCTGCTATCACAACTGGAGATAAACCAACTACAGATTACATCCCATACTCAAGAAGACCTGGAAGAATAACTACCGTAGATGTGCAGCCAACACCTAAGGATGGGTAATTATCACCCTCTCCATTACAGAGCACAGTTGCTTTTTTTTATATAAACGTTTTTATTTTATTTTTTAATATAAACATTCCTTCTTCCCTTAAACAATGTGTCATTTGGGTACAAATATCTCTCTGCAATAACCATCAAAATTTACAACAGTATTCCTTACATTGATATTAATTCTCTGATCTTACAATTATAGTATTGAACATAGTAAACCTATTATTTCTCCCCCTTAACATATCTTCTAATAAGATTATAATAATAATATTAAACATAATAATCCTAATAGTCATAATAATAACAATCATCATATTATTTACATCTCTATCTTAACGTATTTTCTACTCTTCACTGATTTTATTTCCAACTTCCATTTTTATTCTCTAGCCATCGATAAAATAATTCCCATATCATATAATATTCAGTTTGTTCTTTCTCCTTAATTGCAAGTGTTAATCTATTCATTTCTGCACATTCTATTTTCCTAATCACATTCTCATCGGTAGGGATCTCTTCACTTTTCCAGTTTTGTGCAAATACAACTCTAGCTGCAGTTAATACATGAATAATTAAATATGCATTCTCTTTACTATAAGTTTCAGGTAACATCCCCAACAAAAATATTTCTGGTTTTAAATCAATGTGCTGCTTTATCATCTTTTCCAGCCATGTATGTATTTTTGTCCAGTATTTTTTTGTTTCTACAAATGTCCACCACATATGATAATAGGACCCAGGTATCTGGTGGCACTTCCAACATTTGGCTGACTTATCTTTGAACATCTTTGCCAACCTCGCCGGTGCAAAGTGCCATCTATAAAACATCTTATACAGATTTTCTTTATATGCAGTTGACATCGTTAATTTGTAGTTCCTGTCCCACAATTTCTGCCATTTATCTAATTCTATTGCGTGACCAAATTTTTTTGCCCATGCTATCATTGTCTCCTTCACTTGTTCATCTTCCAGTTTAATGCCCAACAAGTAGCTGTACAGTTTCTTTATCAATCTTTCTTCTGTGCCTGTTAATATCTTATCTAATTCTGTTAATTCTTTATAGAAACCATATAATTTAACATCTTTCTCATATATCTAGGATGTATCTGCACTTGTGAATACCATGCCATGTCGATCCCTTGATCACTCAGTTCTTGTTTAGTTTTGAGTTTGCCCTTTTCATTCAGAATATCTTTATATCTAACGATGTTTCCCATGTTGATAACGTTTGGGTGAATCAGTGCTTCCATTGTTGAAAGCCAAACTGGTATCCTCAAATAATGCTGCTCTCTAATTTTCTCCCATACTAACAATAATGCATTCCTTATGTAATGTCTTTGAAAGTAACCATGTATCTTATTTTTCCCATACCACAAGAAAGCATGCCAACCCAGTTGCAAGTCATGTCCCTCCAAAGTCAATAATCTTGTATGCCTCAATACAATCCATTCTTTCATCCATGTTAATACTGCGGCCTGGTAATAGAATAGAATAGAATAGAATTCTTTATTGGCCAAGTGTGATTGGACACACAAGGAATTTGTCTTTGGTACATCTTGCTGTCAGCTGAATCCCTAAATATTTTACTTTCTTAGTAATCTGAATATCTATTCTCGTCATTAACTCTGTTAACTCTTTTTTCTGTTTATCTGTAAGGTTTTTCACTAAAATCTTAGTTTTCTCTTTATTTATTTTCAATCCTGCCACTTTGCCATATTCTTCTATTTTTTTTATTAGCTTAGGTCCTGTTTCTTGTGGTTCTTCCAAAATAAAAACTAAATCATCTGCAAACACCTGTAATTTATACTTTTCCTTTTTTATTTCCATACCTTTTATCTCTGTATCTTGTCTAATATTTCTATTTAATACTTCCAGTGTCAATACAAATAATAGGGGAGACAAGGGGCATCCCTCTTGTACCTTTCTTAATGCTAACCTTCTCACTCATATCTCCATTTATCATCACCTTTGCAGTTTGCTTATAATATATCGCCTTAATCATATTAATAAATTTTTCCCCAAAGTCCATATCTTTTAATTGTGCTAGCATAAATTGCCAGTTCACATTATCAAATGTTTTCTGTGTGTCTAGGAAGATCAATGCCATTTGCTTCTCTGGATGTGCTTCATAATACTCCAATGTATTTAAAATTATTCTCATATTGTCTTTAATTTGTCTCTTAGGTAAAAAAACCATTTTGATCTGGATGTATAAATTGATTTAAAAACCTTTTTAGTCTTTCTGCAATTATTGAAGCGAATATTTTATAATCAGCATTCAGTAAAGATATCGGTCTATAATTTTTTATCCATTGTAGGTCTGAATCTTCTTTCAGTATGAGAGTAATATATGCTTCCATCCATGAATTAGGTACTTTCGCTTCTAACAAAAGTTCATTGAATACTTCCAACATTGGAATACTTAAAGTATTTTGTAAGTCTTTATATAGTTCTGCTGGTAATCCATCCGGACCTGGTATTTTGCCATTCTTTTGCCTCTTAATTTTTTTTAACCGTATTTTTCGGACTATAAGATGCACTGCTGTATAAGACGCACCAAGATTTCGAAGAGGTAAATAAGAAAAAAAGTTTTTGCCCTCCCCCAGCCCCCAGGAGCACTCTGCAGACCTCCCAAACCCTCTGTGCACCCCATTTTTGTGAAAAATGGGCCATTTTGCCCATTTTTCACCAAAATGGGGGTGTTTTTGCCCTCCCCCAGCCCCCAGGAGCACTCTGCAGACCTCCCAAACCTTCTGTGCACCCAATTTTTATGAAAAACAGGCCATTTTTGCCCATTTTTTGCAAAAATTGGGGCGTTTTTGTCCTCTCCCAGCCCCCAGGAGCACTCTACAGACCTCCCAAACCCTCTGTGCACCTGTTTTCGCATGGGGCGGGGCTTCGGGAGGCCAAAAATGGCTGTATTCGGTGTATAAGACTCACCAACATTTCCACCCTCTTTGGGGGGGGGGAAGTGCGTCTTATACTCCAAAAAATACGGTAGTTGTTTTGTCAGGAATTGATATTCCTTCCTTATTTCTCTAACTCTTCTGGGAATCTGTTTTAAGACTACTATTTCTTTCCCTTTGTATTTTAAAGGATCATCTCTCGCTCTTTGTAAAATCTCTGCTTTCATTGCTTTTTTAGTGAATCTCACATGAACCTCTCTAGGAAGACTGTTTCTTGTCACATATCTGGTATTAACTCTAAATATTTCATCAATCTCTGCAAGAATTTTTCCTTTGGTCACCTCTAAAGCATCCACCAGCAGCTCTGCCAATATCTCCACTAGATTTTCTCCCTTTTCTTCCTCAATATTCTGGAACCGCAAATAATAATCAGCCCTATCCATCTCTAATGATATTATTGTTCTTTCTTTATTTTTATCTGCCAACGTAAGTCTGTAATCAACTTCTTCCATTCTTTTTTCTGTTTGTTCAGCTTTCTCTTCTAATTTCTGCATGCGTTGTTCACTTTTTGCCATCATTTGTTGAACATTCTCTAATTTGTCCTCTAATTTCCCTATTCTTTCCTTAAAATCATCATGCAGGGCTTGAATCATTCCTTTTAATTCTGTATGCATCGCATTTGTTTTCTCTTGCTGCAACATTGCATCCAAAGTCCTCTGCCCCAATGGGCTAGCTGTTGCTGATGATGATGCTGAAGATGGTGCAGATGGTGTTTTCCTCATTTTAAAGTATTTTAGTATTTATAATCCACAAAAAGTAAAGTGTAAAGTTATCAATTGTAATCCAAGAGAAAAAAAGAAAAAAATATGTTATAATCCAAAGGTTATCAATCTTTTAACTCCATCCTTCTTGTTGTTTTTCTTCAGGTTCTTCAAACCCTAATCCTTTCTTATCAAAAAAGAGGGATGATAAGTTGGTAAATTGTAATCCACATAGGCCCACCAAGCCCTAAAATTCAACCACCAGTTATTTAATATCCACAAATAGAGAGTTCACAGAACAGGAGAAAAATAAGAGAAAGGGAAGTATTTTGCTGTTCTCAGCTTCTATTTTACTTTGAGAGTTATATTTCCATTTGAGTTCCAAGAGCTATACTGTTTAAAAATAGCAAATCTCAGTGTTTCGCTCTCTATCTCAGTTATTCAGTCTAAACAACTTATAGCACAAAAATTGTTTCTCTAGCAGTTAGTTCTTATCTTGAGTCTCACAGTCTCTCAAGGTTATGCATTTTATATATTTTCCTCTTTCTCCCTTGCAGCTCCCAGTTTCCACTTCCACTTCTGCTAGTAGGTGGGACTGTAGCTCTGCTTCTCTCTTTTTCTTCCTCCTTTTATATAGTATGTCCCAGTTCAAATTTTATAAAAATAGAATAAAAAGAAAGTTCTGTATATCCAAGTTTTGTAGTATCCAAAGGCTTCTAAATTAATCAATATTGTATTTGAGGTACCCAGTCCGGCTTTCTAATTGCAAAGTTTTTTCACTCTTTTTTAAAAAGTTCTTTAGCTTAACTTCCTATTTTAAAAATGGTTCTTGATCTTTCCTCACTGCTTTTCTCTGGAGGTGGGGGGGGGGGAAACAATTCCACTTTCTCCTTTTGGATTCCACTCTCACCCAGATGTTTTCCAGGGGGCTCTTTCTTCCATTAAAGTTCAAAGTTCAAATCTCTCACCCAGATCGATCACACTGTCATTCAATCGTCCATGCTTCTTTTCCAGTGGCTGTCACAGCTTCGCTCCGGCACATAATGGCCGTCTTTTCCTTTCCATCGAGTTTGAGAGCCTTCTCCGGATCAATCAGGGAGATTGCGGGCTCCCTGAGATCAGCGGAGTGTGCTCTCTTTATTCATCGCCCCTCCGAGGTGATTTAGGTCTGTCCAGACCTCCCGGCAGATTTCGGCGTGATCCCACGGAGCCCCGTGAGACACAGTTGCTGATATGAGGCATAAAATCATGGATAAACTAGCTATAATCAATCCACAAGACCAGTTACCAAGGCTTAGTAGAGAAGTAACATCAGAAAATATGCTAGAAGATGCCAATAGAGCCCCTCAACAATCTGTACTACCAGGATAACTCAGATCAATTATATATGCTATGGCTGCTGAAATCATGGAGTTACTTGGCTTCACAATCAAAAACAGTAGTACATATCCCCCTTGGAAAATAAGGTTAGAGGCTAAGATCAAACAAGTCATAGAGAGATTAGTCAATTTGTGGAATTATAGAAAGGAGTGAAGAGATTAGGGATAAGACTTCACTCTGAAAAAATCCAAGGACCTAACTTCATCTGAAGCCTTCGAGACTGCTAAACAAAGGCTCATGGCACTGGGTACCAGGCTAAATACCTGGTACACTAGATACACTAGAGAAGCAGAGGCCAAGAAAATAAAAGCCTTGTTCCCCAAAGATCCATCCAAGATATACTCCAAATTGTACTCCAAAGTGTAGTACAATAACATAGTAACAGTAGAACCACCAACAGCAGAAACTGAACAGGACTGGAAGGACATATGGCAGAAAGAGAAGAATATAACACCAGTGCAAAGTGGCTGTAAGATCTAAGAGCAGACCACAGCAATCTCCCAGAACAGGAACCTGTCACCATCACAGTAGCAGACATCAAACAGCGGGTTAAGAACATGAAGAACTGGACAGCACCTAGCCCAGATATGATCTACAACTACTAGTTAAAGGAAGTAACAGCAGTGCATGAACACCTAGATCAACCAGCTGCTAACAGCAGGCTCCCACCCAGACTAGCTAATGCAAGGAAAGACAATGCTGATCATGAAAGACCCCCATAAGGGAACAGCATCAGCCAACTACCAGCCAATAACCTGCCTCCTCATAATGGAGGTTTCAAAGCCTGATAGGTGGCTATCAGGCTTTATAGCCACCAAGCTACAGGACCATCTTGGCCAGTATATGAGCACAGCTCAGAAGGACATTGGGACCTACATTAGAGGCTCAATACACCAGTTGCTCATAAATAGAGCAGTCACCCAAGACTCAAAGTCTAGACAGACCAATCTGAGCACAACTTGGATTGACTACAGGAAAAGCCACACACATGATCTATAAATGCCTGGCACTATACCAAATCAACAGTACACTAAGAACTTGCCTCAAGAACTCAATGTACTGTGGAAGACAACACTAGAAGTCAAATCAAGATAATTCACACAAGTGGCCATCACATTGTAGGTGCACCATCATGGGAGATTTTCAAAAATAGACTCGATTTTATTGATCAAATAGACTATTTGATTGAGATGGCATAAGGCTCCTGTCTTGAGAAGGAGGTTGGAGTAGAAGACCTCTGAGGTCCATTCCAACCTTATGATTCTATGTTCTATGTGGTATATAACACATGTGGAATATACCAAGGTGATGCACTATTCCCATTGTTTTCTACATATTCTTAGCTCCCTTCACCAGATAGTCACAAAGACTGGAAATGGATACAAGTTCAAGAGTGGAACTACCATCAGCCACCTCCTCTAATAATTAATACATTAGAGAGGGTCCAGAGGTATTTTACAAGAAGAGTA
>QLTV01000448.1:1205775-1235479 GCA_003457575.1 Thermophis baileyi
GATGACATCAAGTTGTATGCATAGAATGAACAAGATATCATCAGGATGTCATTCAACTAATGAGGTGTAGTCAGATGGTAATCAAGAGATGAAAAGTTAAGACTAATGGGGTGGAATTACCAGTGGGTCACATAACAGACTTACAGACCAGTTACAAGAACTTTGAATCCCAGTTACATGGGAACCATGATGAGAAGGCAAAGAAGACAGCAACATCCAAGTAGACCAAATCAGACCAAAAGATCAGATCCTGAAGAGCCAGCTCAATGCAAAGAAAATCCATGCCATCAACATGCATACACTGCCAGTCATCAGATACCCTGCTGATATAGTGAGCTGGCCAAAGAAAGACATGGAAGCTCCCAATGTGAACACTCAGAAGCTCCTTACAATGTACAGAGATTTCCACTCAAAGTCCAAGAGACTGTACACCAGATGGAAAGAGGATTGTTGGTATCTGGTGTCAAAGCCAGAGCTTCCGTGTCATTCTTTGGCCAGCTCATATCGGCAGGATATCTGATGACTGGCAGTGCGTGCATGTTGATGGCATGGATCGTCTTCTTTCCATTGAGCTGGCTCTTAAGGTTTGATCTTTTGGTCTGATTTGATCTACTTGGATGTTGCTGTCTCCTTTGCCTTCTCATCATGGTTCCCATGTAACTGTGGGATACAAAGGTACCTGTAACTGGTCATGGATAGAACCCAGAGCATCTAGGAGTACACTAGCATTTAAAGACAAGCTGCTGAGAGACTGCTTGAAGCAGCAGAAGATGTGGAAGAAAGGTCAAGCAGAGGAAATGCCATGGCAAGATAAGTCCCTACCTGGGATGTACCATTGATAATTAGCTGAGGTGGCAGACATTGGGAAATCCTACCAGTGACTGGAAATGGCTGGACTAAAAGACAACACTGGGGTACTGATTATAACAGCCCAAGAACAGGCATTAAGCACCAGATCCACAGAAGTGGGTCTACCACACTAGACAGGACACAAGGTGCAGACTATACAGAGGGGCCTCAAAGACAGTCCAACATAGGGTGGCAGGGTGTAAGATGCAAGCAAGACCAGCATACTCTGAATAGCATAACCAAGTAGCTGGCATTGTGTACAATATCTATACAGAATGTGGGCTAGATCCTCCTAAGCCTAGATGAGAGATCCCACAGAATGTTGTGGAAAATAATAGGGCTAAAAAGCTGTGGGTCTTCCAGATCCAGGCAGACAGGCAGGTACTGGCCAATCAATCAGATATCATAATAGTCAAACATCAGAAGACAGCAGTGATGATAGATATAGCAGTGCCAAGTGACAGCAACATCAGGAAGAAGTATGAGCAACTGGAAAAGTACGAGGGCCTGAAAGAGGAATTGGAGAAGATGTAGAAAGTGAAGGCGAAAGTGATCCCAGTAATGGTAGGAACACTCAAGGCTGTGACCCCTAAAGTGAGAGAATGGCTCAAATCGATTCCAGGAATGATGCCAGAGTTCTCTCTATAATTTTACCCACCATTCCACTATGATGGATAGTGTCCAATCTTTCCTTCTTTGTGCATATAGTAATCTCTCCACAGTAATCATATACTGAAATAATGTCCTGTGGCTTTTTTCTGTTTATCTATCAATCTTAAAAGGAAAGTTTCTGGTTTGAATATTTACACATCAAGGATATCTCATTTTATAAAAAATCTCTTTAAAATCATAGAATGAAAAGTTCAACCCATTTAACCACATATTGATTCATCTGTATATTATAACCCAAATTCTTAGGCAAATCTTCAAATTCTTATGAAGATTTCCCCAATATTTCCTAACCTGGCATATATATCCATAGAGTTCCTTCTCTTTCATAGTACCAAGGTGAAAATGTATTCAGAGCAATGACAGGAGCCATCACACATTGTGTCAATTGCTTTGTACTACATTCAAATTTCACAAGGTGCACAATGCTGTACAGCTTAGCTTATCTAAATTTTGATGGTCTGTAACAAAGCATCTGCATGTGTCTGGAGAAGAGATGCATAAGAGGAGCCTGTCATTTGTACACTGTCATCGTTATGACATCACTGGATTGGGTGGGGTTGAAATGTTTAGACCTTTCCTCCATTTGGGCTTTAAAGGGTCTTTTCAGTAGGAAGGGCACCAATTTGGCATTCAGCGTCCCCACCCCCACCCCTTAAAACCTGAAAAAGGCTTCGAAGACTGCAAATGCCCAGCACAACCCTCTTCTAGAAACGGAAAACCCTTTGAGTTAGTGGGAATTGTGGCGGAAACAAGGAAATCTAACACACGTCAAGTTGGCAAGCCTGATGAGCCTTTCTATTCCACCACCGTCTGCCACAAGTCCTTTTGACTCCCCTTTACATGTGCGTTGGTCTTCGACCTTCATCTTCTTGCTTCCCCTCCCCGCCTAATTGTAATGGCGAAAAACTCCAGGTTGAGGATGGCCGTGGCGAAGCCGCAACGAAGAACTAGTTGGGAGCTCCCGCCTCCCGGACACTCCTCCGCCCCACGGAAGTTCTTCGCGGCGGCCACGGTACATGTGCACAGAAGTAGAGAGAGGCAAGAAACGGCAGAAGGGGAGGACGCGTCAGCTGCGATGGCCGCGCTCCGACTTGCTTTTCCCCTCGGGCAGTTTCCGCACGCACGCCCCACTCCGGTCCCAAACCGGGTGCAGGAAAGCGGGATGAAAACCCCGAGCGGGGGTTGGCGCCACACTTCAGAGGAAGATTGGCTGCAAGACACCCTCCTGATTAGCCTCGCCCTTGTGGCATTCCGGGGAAAGCTTCCTTCGGGGATGCCGTTCTTCTCTCACGAGGAAGACTCGAAGCTGCTGGGGGAATGCCTCCGGCTCCGCGATGTGCAAGCGCCGGGGACGCTAAGCTTTCCCGCCAAGCGAGTGGTTCCTTGGCTTGCGCAGGAGGAGGACAAGGCTCCGGCGCCCCCCACTTCAGACGCGGCAGACCGTGGGAGTAGGCACTGTCGCGAGCTCTTCTTGGCAGCCGAGGGGCAAAGCCGGTGGCTGCAGCCACCCCAAGAGACCCTGGAGGCGGGAGTCGCCTCGCCTGACCCTGGAGAGAAAAAGCGAGACTTCAATTCGAAGGTAAATCAAAGGCGGATGAGCGTTTCTAGCCAAACCACCGCGCCCACTTAAGTAGAGAGAAATTGGAGAAATAGAGCGCAACGGAGGTATTAAACCAATAAAGGAGAATATTTGTAGCTCAGAGTTGAAATGAGGGGGGTCCTTGGTGCTCTCTGAGTTTGCTTGTTTTCTTGCAGACGTTTCATTACCCAAACTAGGTAACATCATCAGTGCCACTCACTGGTGTATTAAAAGCTTGAAAAGCACCGCGTTTAATAAGATCTGGTTTACCAGGTTTTACTAGCCCCTTTTTAAACATTAAGACGACAATCATATTTTCACGTGATGGAAATGGAATAAAAACCAGCATGTTATGCAGTTCATGGGGAGGGTTTCCTACCCCTTTGTCAAGATGACCCTAGACTTTTGCCCCAAACCCAACTCTCAAAGCATCCCGAAGACTAGCAAAAGACATGGTTACCCTTTGTCTCTCAATCCTATTCTGTTTCGGAGAAATTACCTTTGTCTCCCAAGAAACATTTTTCTGCCAGGAGTCCCAACTGAAGGATTATTTAGAATCTTGGACTGCAAATACTTGCATGCTTACTTTCCCATTTTTTTTATTGTTACGAAAACTCTACTAAATGTGAATAATTTTAATGTAGAACAGGGTAAGTCAATAGATAGCATATGATAACAGGAGATAGCTTTTCTTTCTTTTTCTTCATTTTACATATGCAGGGAAAATAGTTCAAACTGATCAAATTTAAAGGGACAGTGATTTGCAGTATTTGAAAGTAGAAAGACCAGTGTCAGATACAAACAATCCAGGTTCAGGATGGTTATTTATATATTCATTTTATAACAATGCTGTCCTACTCTTCAGACTAATATTTGGGCTTCCATTAAATGAGATTGTGTCTTGCTCCAAAGCAAGTGGTTTTTCTGTGAAAAAGAAGACAAACATACATGGATCCTAGAAAATAAATGAAAGTAAGGACAGAAATCAGTTCAGTGGCAGAAACAGGGAGTGGTCAGAAGCATTTAACTATTTCTTTGGGCCAGGCTGAAGTGTTCTTGCTTAGGTTGGATGCAGTTCATCTTGAAGGTTGTATTCCTTGAAATGATGGTCTCCAGACTTTATCAGGATGGATATACATTGACTAGATAGGATTTAATACTTCAGTAGCTTCTTACAGTCTGGAACAAAAGATAGTATAAGAATTCCTGGGTAGCTCACTCTAATATGCTGTAGTTCTTTTTCTTTTTGCAAGAAGTGTGGGAAGCAGTTCTACTTGCTCTTCCTAGTCCAGCCTTCCCCAACTTTCAAGGTTTCCTGTTACCTCCTGGCAACTTGACAATGACAAGCAACCTGTTGATTATGAGATTTGAAAATTTATCCTGTCTTGGAGGCTTGGAGATGAAACAACTTACCCTACTCCTTTATTTGTTAAGGCTAGTCTGCACATGTTCAGAAGCTGTTCTTCCTTCACTGCCATGTATTTGGGCTGCATTCAGGTCTTGAAGTAATTCTTTAATTTATAAATGTCCTTGTGATAAAGTGGTGTTTGTGATGTGGCAACTTATTATTTGCCTGAAATATATCAGTGATGCCAAAATGGTTGGGTGTGGCTTTGGATGTTACATTCAACTGTCCCTTGTGCTGAAACCTGCTGTGAAAGGAGAATTTATTCTACTACATCTTTAATTCCTTTTCCCTGCATTCCTTTTTGTTTTCGAGAAAACATGAATCCAGGTTTACCTATCTTACAATCAAATCCTTTATGAGTTTGCAGAAACAAATTCTACCACATTTAAGAAATGTATTTCCAATGGAAAGATACTATATGGAATAAATAATAATGAAATCATGTTTGGGATTGAGAGAGACTGATATTTAGAAATAAGAATTTATGTTATATGGTCCACTTTTTAAATTGGGCCAGGTTTTGCTATTCTACACTATAAACCAATAGATGCCAGAACACCGCATATCAAGGATATGTGAAATATCAAGGATTGTCTTTTCAAGTTAGGGGCACATTCTTACAGATGATTATTTTTTCCAAGTGAACAAGTAACATGGGAAATGGTCAGTCTCTTTGCTGTTGCATTTTCCCCCCAAGAATGACCTCCTACCTGCCCTGCTATTTTGAAATTGTATTTATCTATGGTCAATGACCAGTGAAGTAGCTGTAACAATAAAAACAACACATACAAGAGGCCTCCATTAAAATGAACAATAAAATCTCTATACAGACCTGGCACTTAAAATTTACAAATATAAACAGTAAACAAAATAGAACAAAACAAATTAGATAAAAATAGAATTAAGATGAAAGAATGTGATATTGTTCCAAGATTAGGACATCTTAAATCTTCTTAGAGCAGTAGGTGCCGATAAGAACTTGGTGTCTCTGTTTATAATACCAGGATTATTGTGTGAGAGAGAAAAACTTGATTTTTAATTAGAGAGATATTATGATGTAAGATCTCATTGAAGGAACAGTACACTAAGGTTTGATATTCATTCTGGCCACAGAGACCATTTCTCTTGTTAAACAGGATTTTGTGAAATCTACTATTAAAGCTGCCTGGAGTAGAATATTAAAATGGGCTTTAAAAAAAGCTGCATAGTTGCTAAGATTGAACAGGTAGCTTGTAGGTCTGAAAGATTTCTAGGAAGAAACCCACTGTTGTAATACTCAAGTCTATCTGATGGGAATATTAACGATTTTGGGTGTGTGAGAATCTAAGCTTTGGTTTTGTCAAGACCTACAGTAGGAAAGAGTAGATAAAAAGGCTGCAATGTCAGCTTATTTCGATCCTGAGGTGAAGTTATCAAGAATAGTGATGCCAATGCACCATCAGAAGTTTGAGTCAACCAGAGTCAATAAACACAAAATCTAAACACTGTTATTTGCCCTTTTTATTTATGTAGTTCTATTTAATTTCTTGATAAAGAATTCAGAATGTTTGCAGATAAGGACTACTCTATATTTAAATATAGCTGCAAGATAATCATGTCAGGTTTTCACACTTAGTAGATATTCTTATAGTATTAAAATATAACAAATATGAAGCTTTCTTGGACAAAGGGGCATGTTTTGTTTACTGAGATTTCCAAAAGTAATCTTTATAATATTCAGGCTGAGTTTAGTAGATTGAAAATAAAATGTATTTTCAGTATAATTTCAGCAATTCATTAGTGCAAAATGGAGTGTCTGTCCTTATATCTCTATGTTGGTACCTGTTGTAACCTTTTTATAATTAAATGTATAGTAATGCCAATTTTGTACAAATATTTGACAAGAGCTTTGAAGTTTTATTTTTTCTTTCTATTGAGTTGTCCTATAAACCTAAAACCATTTCCAGCAGTAATATAGATTTATCATTTGTGTTCTGTTCTGAATTTATACTGAAATTATACATTAGGCAAGCTATTGTAATTCTTATCAAGAAAATAGTCCATGCAGAAAGTCCCTAAGATATATTGCTTTTACATCGTACTGTCCCATCCTATTTAATTAAACATCTTCTTGACATATACTCTACTTCAAGTATAATACTTAAAGGACATCCAATTTCTAAACTTTTCGAAAACTGTATATTATAGGAACTTTCCAAGAAATCCAGATTTAGTATAAAATTATTAATGCAGATTTTCAGTTATAAGGATTTTATGTAAATTGTGCACTATTTTTGGTTTAAAATGTTTTTTTACCTGATGTAATGGTATTTGAACAAGTATTTACTTGGCTCGGTTTGCTTCTATAGTAAGCTGTAAAACAAGTTTCTCCACCTTAATCTACAGCAATCTTTCAAGTGGTGCAAGAGATGAGTAATTTTTAAAGAGATGAGTAATTTTTCAATCTAGTTAATACCAACTTTTCATGAGAATATAAACTGGAGTGCTGAAAAAAGGATAGATCTACATTGCTTATTTGAGACATAGCTTCTAACATTCTCTATTCTATCATACAGATTCTTATCAAACACCATACATAAAAGCAATTTAATTATATTTGCTGATTAGTTAATTTTAAATATTCCTGCCCTTCCCCTTTCAATTCCAAGCTAAACATATGTTAAAAACTCATACATAATAAAAATACATAAAAAAGCCATAGGAAATCCCAACAATATAAAAAATAATAGTTTTATTTCTCCTGCAAAAGGGAACCAAATTTTGTCACATTGTTCATTTGAAGCTCTATAATTGCATTCCATGATTTGGTAGCTGCAGCTAAAGGAACTCTGATACATATCCCTAATAGGCACGGCACAGGCAAATCAGAACTTCTGTGTACCTAGAAAAAAAACTTTCTCTTATTGTGGCCCAATATTGTAGCTGTAGGGTATCATACCATGGATATCTCTTGTAGGAAGAGAGCCATATTAAGTCTATTGAATCACTATAGACACCATAGACAAAGAAGCCATTCCAACATCTTAACAGATGATGGGGCTATACCTTTCCTTAACAATGGAGTCAACAAATCTAATTAGTGCAAAGAACATGAGAAAAGTGTTAAGTTCTGATCTAGATATGTGAAAATCTCTCTGGCAAAAAGGCTTTTTAAAATTTAGATTATTCATCATAAATATCTAAGATGTCTGGATCATTTTGTAGAAACGACGTTAAATAAAGCATACCCTTTTTAATTTTTTAACCAAAATGTTGGGGATGGTCAGAACTAATGAACTATTGCTTAGACTGCACGTTATACCTTCAATTTTCAAGTATTAGTGATCATCAGATTTGCAGTGCTGAAAATTATCTTTAATAATTTTGTTTTATTCCATTTATAGGTTTTAGATTTAAAAGGAAGGCAGGAATATTTGGAATACTGCTATTTGTTACCAAAGGAAAATGAGCACTCGGAAACTCAAGAGGAAGAAAAACAAAAAGTGTGTGATACGAGTGAACAGGCTTATTGGAAGGAGAGGGAGAATCTTACTTCTATCTCTTTGGTGAGAATAAGGAAGGAACAAACCTGTTCTTCCTTCTTGCAATTTACCATAGCAAATATTACTGCATTCACATGCTAATCTCCAGCATGGTTTTGGGAGAGGGAAAACATAAAAGGGAAAATTGATAATTGATAAAGGGCATTAAAGAATTTGAAAATGTAGATGTACCTATTTCTCTAAATTATCTTAACTTTTTTGAATGTTTTAAGTAGCTGACTTAAAATCTTAAAACATATTTTGTATTGTATTTTGAAATAATCCAGCTAACTATAAATTTTAAAAACCATGCATTTTGTAAAGCAAGCACATTTGTCCATTGCCCCAAGTGCTTTTTCAGGAGGCAACTGGACTCCCCCCCACTTAAGTTTTTTCACTCATCCAAGAAGCTTCTTCAGCTCTGACTGGATGGTGGGGAATGGAAGGATTTATATTCCTTGCAGACAGCTGGTCATCTGTATTTTTTCTAACCTGGGTAACTGATCTCTAGACATTTGTCCCTATTCTATTGCTTTAGATTACATCCTGCTCTTCTGAAAGTGATCTGTGTATTTATTTAATAAACAGCCAGTTTATCCAGTGGCTTTGTATAGATTAATATATTTGTGTAATAGCTAACAAATGTGATAGTATATTTTCTAGGTTGCTAATGAGATTATTGAATCCAATTATATACAGCCTTTTAAGCGAATTGTTTTCAAGGTAGCCCCTAACAGAATAAAAGGTAATATATAAAGTCAGGATGAAAAAGTAACACAAATAAAAGCAATAAAGCATTATCAATCATTAGTTAACATGCTCATTGCTAGTGAATTTAAGAAACTTGCACATTTGCAAGATTCATTTAATATTTCAATGGACAAGTTTACAAGTCCCACTCACTAGGTTTTTATTTCATGCCAAGCCAACAATTAGAAACCTATGGCTTTGTATAGTGTGTGAATCAAATTTATTTTACTATTCTCATTTCAGCTTTAAGTAACCTCTTATTCTTTGTAGACATACCAATTTTGGTGTGCATCTTTTGTTTTGCAGAATCACAGTACTATTGACGCTTTTTACTCCTTAGGTTACTTTCCAGTTAATATCCCTCTCTGAAATTACATTGGAACAAGTGTGAAAATTAGGGCCTAATGTTATGAAGTATCTGAGATTTAATCTGTAATTTAAAATGTATACGCTAGTTCAAAGCAGCCATTTCCAAAGCCTACTCGCAATTCTTGTTATACTAGATCAAAGTATATCTAGCTTCTCCTCAGATAGGCCAAGAGAATTTTGTATTAAAAGTAGCTGCCAGTTATCAATATATCCTATTCACATGGGGTACCATTCTAAAGGCAGAATACGAGGTTTATAGTTTGTGTTCATGTCCCAAATATGGAGGACTTTATTAATTAAATTTTATGGCCATCTAATTGATGTTCATAGTCAAAGCTTTGGTTTTTCCCAGTAGTAATGTATGGCTGAGAGTTGGATCATAAGACTGAGCGCCGAAGAATTGTTTTCAAATTGTGGTGAAGACTCTTGAGAATCCTTGGACTAGAAGAAATCAGTCAATCCTAAAGGAAATCAACCTTGACTGTTCTTTGGAAGGACAAATACCACAAATATTTTGGCCAATAAATAAAGTCATTGGAAAAGACCCTGATGTTGGGAAAGATTGAAGGCAAAAGGAGACAGGGATGGCAGAGAATGAAATGGTTAGTGTCATCAACACAATGAACATGAATTTGGACAAACTCAGGAGACAGTGGAAGAAAGGGGGTTCTGGTGTGCTATGGTCCAAGGGGGTTATGAAGCGTTGAATGACTTAGTGAATTAACATAACTGACACTCAAGTCTGGGCTGCTAATATTCAACCATCATTAAAAACAAATTAAAAGCAAACCCAAATAAACAGCCACTGTGCTAAATAGGCTTACCCATTACCAAGATCCAAAGTTCAGTGAAGAGCCTGCTGCTCCAGTAAGGCTAGGACTATCTGAATGTCAAGGAGTGGGCTATTCCATAGATAGATGATGCTATAAGAGAAAGGGCACTCTTTGGACTGATTAAATGACAATGCTTGATTCAGGGTATCTGGAGCATACCCATCCCACCGCCTTAAGTGAGACATAATTGGATGGACAATCCAACAAATGCAACCCTGCTTGATGAGTTTCAGAAGTGAAAATTTGCATCCTGAATTGCACCTGTTAAGTCATGGTCAACCCATCTATTTGCCATGTTTTTAACCAGAGGAATGTAGACATGGTGACAATACTGCTTTAAATCCTTGTCAGAATTCATGACAACCAACTTTCTCACTTTGTTCTAGTATTTTTAAATTATAAATTGATCAAATAGCAGTTTTTTGCTGAAGCCAGAGCTGAAGAGTTGGTATGAATACTGGTCCTAATGTAGTCCCCAATACTGACCAATTTCAGCATGACAGGTACAAAGATGGCATGTCTTTTTCATCAAGATAATTTTAAAAATGCTGTTTTGTGCAATTTTGACTGTTGATCTTGCATTCATTGCAATCCTGTAGCAAAGACGTGGTAATAGACTTAGAGGATTCTTTTGGAAATAACTGTAATTGTCTGTTCTAGAACATCTTTGAATCTATGTTCAGCCTGGTAATATTTTCAAATGACTTATATGATTTTACCTTTAACAAACTTTTTTTTGCACCCTTTCAGGAACAAGCGAGCAGCAGTGGAGATGTGAATTTGACAAACTTTCATCAGAGCCCTATAGATTTAACCCAAGCTATTAGCCATGATGTGAGCCTTCACGATGCCACAGTGATGGGATCAGACCACGCTAATGTAACAGATGTGGAGATGACTTTAGAGAGACTGGAGATTTTACCTGGCTTAAATATATCTCCAACGAACGAGGCCAACATGTTAGAATTATTTGCAAATGATCATTGCTGCACAAGTCTTACACACCAAGATTTCTTTTTCAGCCTGAATGAAAATGGATATGAGAAAATACATTTCACACCATTAACCATGGAAGGAAATTCTGACTTTGCAGAAACTTGTCGTTTTGAAGAACGAGATTCAGATTTTGGACTTTCTTTAGACTTAAATTACAGTAATGCATCCCTTGTATTTTCTTGTAACAAGGATGCCAACTTTGGCACATCAGATGACTCAGGAGCTGTAGGAGATAGTTGCCTACAATATTGCCATACAGAATATCAAAGCAATTATGACCATGGGACAAAATCACTAGTAGGTATATTCCATGATCATACATACAATCAGGATTTACAACAGCTGACATTCCCAGTATCACAGGATTATTTCAGATGGCCAGAAGAATCCAAAAGAACTGAAAATATAAGTGATACAAATCTAAATGATGAATACCAGGCAAAAGTTCTGAGAATTCCATTCTCTGTTAATGATATAGTGACCTTGCCTGTAGAGTCTTTTAGTAGAATGTTATCAAACTACTACCTAACCGATAACCAACTGTCACTCATTCATGATATAAGACGAAGAGGAAAAAATAAAGTTGCTGCTCAAAACTGCCGTAAACGTAAACTAGATGCAATTATGAACCTGAAAGATGAAGTGTATCATCTTCAGATGCAGATGGAAAGGCTTGAGAAACAGAAGGCACAATACAAAAGGTCAATTCGCAATATAAAACAAAAACTGAATGATCTTTGCTGGAACTTTTTCAGTAAATTGAGAGATGACCAAGGAACAATTAATATAAGCCAATGTGCCCTTCAGTGTTGTGGAAATGGTACTATATTAATTTTACCTAAAAAAGAAATCAACCAGGAGCCCTCAAACTGAAACAATAAGACAAAAATTTAAAATGTTTTGATAATGGTGTTTAAGGATTGCATTTGCAAGAAGCCAGAAGAAAACAAACGTGAATTGTATCTCTTGTCTAATTTTACTGTTTTAAAGAATTTCAACCTAAGTAACTTTAAAATATTTTTATATTTGTTTTGCATAATTTATTCAGCTTGTGCATGGATTCTGATGCTAATGTGCTAACTATATGACCACAGAAAATCCTATCATCTGCAATTTCACTAGTTACAGATAAGAGTTTTTAAAAGTAGAAAGCATCACTGTTTTCACGTAATACAGCCATATTTTTCATAAAATATGCCTTAAGAGGACTTAGGGTTCATAATGGGCATATGCGATTATTCTATCATTACCTTCAAAGACCAAATTATAACTATATTCCACTGATTTTACTTTCCTATTCGTAAGAATCCCATACTTCAAAATGTACTGAAAAAAATTGGCAATATTATCTTCTACAAAGCTAAATGCTTTAAATTTTAAGTTTAGTTCTTAAAGACTGGCAGAAGACATAATTATCAGCTAAATACACTTAATAATACTGGTATTTCCATGCATTACACTTGATGTTTTTGCAGTTGCTATTGTACATATTGTATTATGTACTCAAACATAAAGGTATATACAAATAAAATTATCAGCCATTTTGGCTCATTTTTCTAACTAGATTCTTATGTAGTTTCGTACCAATTTTCACTGAACAAGTACCTTTTCAGAATATTGTTGCTTTCCCTAGCAGTATAGGCAATGTTTTTCTTTGATGCTAAAAAAACGTAACATCTGCCTTAAGATGCTAAGGGACAATATGTCCCATTCTGTAGGATGCTGTAGTATTTCCCAGTTATATTTGACTTTCATAGAATTATTTCTGCAGCTGATTCTTCATTCTGCTATGCTTAGGTTATAATATGCTGCAGTCACTGGGCATAAAGGAAGATAAATGGATAGATATGATCCCGAAAACTCTGTAGTTAAGCATAGTATTTCCTCTCTTCTTAGTGCCATTTTGCCCTATTTTTCATGTCTTACAGCAGTATATTAGTACGCACGATGATGCCGACAAGTATGTAATTTGGTACAGCTCACACTGCATTGAAGAACTGTTTTTTATCATTTGGGATGTGCATAAAATGGTAATATGGTATCAGACTAGGAATATTTTTAAACAAAAGTTTATTATAACACTTATAAAAATCAAATATTTACATTAGTCTTGATTTCCTGTCAGTCTGAATTCTAGAAAAAGTATACCTTTCATTTTGTAAAGCTTTGACTAAATTACAATAGGCTGCATCTGAAATCATCAACTATAAAGGGTTTAATAAAAATCAGTAAAACCAACTATTTTGTGAAGAGAAAATAAATATCTTATTTCTTGAAGTTTCTGTGGTTGAGCACTTCTTCATTAGTTACCTGCAGCATTGGCACCTTCCTGCCAAAGAAAAAGAAAGTATCTGAAGAAGTTTATCAGAAGCCTCTTTGTATCACAGGAAAAAATTCAGCAAATGGCTAGAAAACAGATGAGGCAAGGCCAGGCTTTTAAGTGTGCGAGTTGTACAAAGCAACATAGAATTTTTAAAGGGTAATATAAGAGTATTTAAAACTGTGAAGATTCTGGAATTAAAGTCTTAATTTATATTAAACAGAATATCCCTCTAAGTAAAATAAAAATAAAAATATCCATGTCCACCATATTGAAGGTAATTACAGCGTTCAATAACAGAATAATTTTACATTGTGCAGTGTTAGAATATACGCAATGAAAACACTTTTTGTAGGCTAGCTGAATTTGAATACCACATGATACTTCAATTCACTAAATTCATATTGCTATATAGTGTTGACAAGACCAGTGAGGGGAAGAATTCTGTATGCAAAGTCTGCATAAACTTCACTTTCACACATAAAATTCAAACCCAAGTTCTATAATACAAAATACGTTGTATCGAAGAACAGATATCCAACTGTCCTATTCTGAAGAGCCATGGTTTTCAATTTTAGGTTTTAATATATAAGAATGGGTAAAACAAGATATTGTACCATTTCAAAAAGCTGCAACATACCATTTTAACTACCCATAGCAGGGATGGAACCCTTGCAAATCATTAATGGACACTTGGCTGGTTCATTTGCTCAGCAGGTCTATTGCTTGTCCATGGTGCATAAAGCTAGATTCCAGTAGGGAAAAGATAGGTTAAGCAGCTGAAGTTAAAAATAAATAAAAATATAATAGCAAAAAATGAAACCAACCAACCAATGAAAAACAGAATAAATACCCAAACCCCCAAATCAAAACAAGAATTCTTAAATTTTCCAGTGCACAATTGTTAACTTGGTTCATTGCTATGTTAAACTAGATAATATAACCACTATACTGAAACAGTACACTGTCATATAGTATTAGTTCTTGTTTTTGGAATATTAAAAAAGTAAAAGTAAATAAGATCTTACCTAAAGTGGTTTAACTGAAGCTTAGAACTATTTTGCTCTAGAACCCTCAGCTCTCGTTGGCATCCTTAAAACTACTGTAGTTAAAGCTTTGGAGAAGTACAGCACAGCTTTTAAGACTGGCTGAACTTAATTGCCGTTCTCAAGAGTTCTTTTGCACTAGACCTGTGTCCCTGGAACAGTACCTCGCTGGGGATATTTCCTTTACTTGCCATTGAAGAAGCAGCATCTAAAAGATCTAAAAAGGTGTTTCTCTTTGCAGAGATATCCCTTAAGTTATCTAGTTATTAATCTGATAATTTACAGAAAACATTATCTAACCAGCATATTACATGTACAACAAACAAATTTATAGTATTTGTGGGACCTTCTACTACCCACTCCTTGCCTTAATTTACAATATATTTTAAATAAATCTATAATTACACAACATTTCCTTTAGAATTATTTTATTAAATCATAAATGTACAACAGCTTCTTAACTCTACACACGTACTTAAAATTTTTTTCAAAGGAAAACGTTATGTCTTATTACACCATGATCCTGGCTAATAGCTTTTCAAAACTTTAGAGAAATTTTTTTAAAAAAGGTTTCACATGTCACCTGAAACTTACAAATTTAACATTATCAAAGGAATGCTTCTACACTCTTACAAAGACCACTAAAAAGAAACAACAATGAAAAAGCTAAGAAACTGTCTCAAAGGCATTTTTACAATCCTTCCTCCACAGTAAGGTATGATATTAAATAATCCAATCCATTCACAAAATGGCTCTCTGCATCTGCTCTGGTGTCTTCTGCCATATCACTGCATATTTATGCATGACTGAGATAAGTGTTTCCTTAACAAAGTTATTTCGAAAACCTGAAGCTGTTCTGTTACCTCTGGGCTCATCCTCTCCTATTTATACAGTGAAGCCTGTTTCAACAGAAGTAAAGAGTAAAAAAATAGGTTATGAAGTTATCCCAATGTTCTTTTTAAAGGAAAGATAATATGACCCTAAAAAGCTTTTACCCCTGCAGCTAAAACTAAGAAAAACTGCAATTTTATATTAAATGTACACTCACCCATGAAAAGCTTACAGAAGTTCAATAACGACTCCTCCCTCCATATCCCCCACTTCCACCACTTCCTCCAGGACCATAGTTTCCTGTGTTAGTAAAAACAGAAAAGAATTAGTAACAGAGAACTTTCCCCTAAACAACTTCTCTTTATTTTGCCAAATCTCTAATAGTAATTGCCAGATTGCTGCTTGATGAAAAGCAAGCATTCTATTTGATTATTACCAAATCTAGTTATCACTCAATAAAACTTGTAAAATACACTTTCATTTTAAAAGCATTTTGAGACTTATGTCAGATTATAACATTTCCTTTTCAAACAGAACACGAGCCCAGATATATGAACATTTAATTCTACGAATATATTATATTATATATATATTATATATGAGCATAATATCTCTTATAATTTTAATTAACCAAGGAAAACTTTAAAAATAACTGAATACATAAAGAATTTTCAGGACTGTCCAATTCAACTTATTTTCTACTGAATAAAGTTGTAGTTTATCCTAGGGGTACGAAATATACATAGGATGGTGGCTGCTTAAATCTTGGGAGCAACATTATTTCAGAAGATGGAGTGAACCTATTGGCATACATTAACAAAAAAGAGCAGCTTAGAAAAATAATCTACCTCACTTGTTCTGTTTTTGTTAATAAAATCAACGAAGTGATAAGAAATCAGAAAATACTTTTTGTTCAATGTTACCTCCACCATATGGTCCTCCCATGTTCCTACTTCCACCAAAATTTCCACTTTTCATTGGACCATAGTTTGAAGGCTGTTGGTTATAATTTCCAAAGTCATTGTAATTCCCACCTCCATAATTGCCTGCATAAAAAAGTATTTTGTTCATTTCAAAGATAACTTTACTGTGAATACAAGATGTGTAAACAAACATGTAAGACACCTGTTCTTAACAAGAAAGCTGGCAATATAAGAAAGGTTTGGCATTGTTCTTAACATTTCTATATGACCTTGTATTATAATACCAGTATTGTTATATTTTCTCTCGTCTCCCCAAAAATAAGACCCACCCTGAAAATAATCCGGGGGAGATGGGCGTGGCAGCAAGCACGTGCAAATACAGGCAAGAGCGTGGAGAGAGGGGGGGGGGTTAGACGGCAGGCGATCTGGACATGTTGCGTGGCTGCCTGACTCACGGGAGGCTTGCAGTGGCACCCGCAGCAAGCAGAGGCATGGAGGAGGCAGGTGATCCTGACACCGCACGTGGGTGCCTGCTTGGTGCAGCCACAGGTAAGCGGAGGCGGTGGGACAGAGTGGGCGGCGTGTTGGGATCGCCTCTGCCTGGCTCTGCTACGTCTAGAGCAGTGGTTCTCAACCTTCCTAATACCGCAACCTCTGCCCCGCCACCGCGACCCCGCACGATGAGGTGACAAAGGGGGCGTGGCACCAGGGGTGAAATGCTCCCGGTTCGGGCGTGCCTGCAGGCCGCCGGACAGCTGGTAGCGACGGAAGCGGGAGACTTTGCCCACCCGCCTGAACGCCGTCATTTGGGTTCTTTTACCCTATGCGCAAAGCGTTCTGCGCAGAGGGTAAAAGAACCCAAATGGTGGCGTTCAGGCAAAGTCTCCCGCTTCTGTCGCTAATAGCTGTCCGGCAACCCACAGGCACGGCCGAACCGGGAGCATTTCACCCCTGCACGGTGGCACCAAGATGGCGGGCTAGCGCGCACGGCGACCCGTGAAAGGGTTGTTCGACCCTCAAAGGGGTCGCGACCCACAGGTTAAGAACTGCTGGTCTAGAGGAAGATGAAGCTTTGGCTGCTTGCAAAGGGGACACTTTGAAACGGAGCTAATCGCTTTGTCTCTCTCTCATTTTTCCAAGTGCCCCATAGACGACCAAACACTTTTCGCCCTGACAGACTCAAAGCTTCATGTGCTTGCAAAGGGGACAGTTTGAAACTGAGCAATTAGCTCCGTTTCAAAGCATCCTCTTTGCAAGCAGATGAAGCTTTGTCTCCCTCTGGGTGAGAAGTGTTTGGGCAGCTACCATCGGTCCCGTCCTCTCCATCCCATTGCCTGCTTGCCTGCCCTCAATTGGGGCCTAGCTCTTGGCACACCCCACCGCGGCTGAGAAGTGTCCCAGCAGCAGCTGGGCCAGCAGGCAGGGTGGGTGGAGGCCAGGGCATGCCCAGAGCTTGGCCCGTTGCAGCTGTGGGCAAGCAGAGTGGGAGAGAGGGCAAGGCCAGCGGTAGCTGCGCTCCCACTCCCATTGGCCCCCGTGTTCGCTGCCTCCTGCACTTAAAAAAGACCTCCCTGAAAATAAGCCAGAGTGCTTATTTTCAAGCCCAAAACAAAGTAAGACCAGGTCTTATTTTCGGGGAAAACACGGTACTATTAGTAGAGTATATTTTACATATTTTAACATTTTTGCTATATGCTAACTTTTTTCTAGTATTTACATATGTAGGATGAAAGAAGAAATATAAAATATAATTATAAAAATAATTTATGGACATTATTGACCATTAACTCCGTAATGTTTTCATAAAGTCATGCCAAGGTGTTTTTTGAAATTTAGGTATGATCAATACATATTTCTTAACTAGTTTAGGAAACTATTCTCATTTCAAATGTTTAAATAATCATTACCTCCTCCATAGTTGTCATATCCACCTCCGTAGCCCCCACCCTGGTTGCCGTACCCAGGTCCTCCTCCACCATATCCACCTCTTCCTCCTCCATAACCAGGACTGCCTCCAAAATTGCCACCTGTTATAATGTAAGACTACATAAATACACTTGTAACGTAACTATCTACATAAAGTGAAATCATCTTAAGATAGCAATTACATGATAGCAATAGCAATAGCACTTAGACTTATATACCGCTTTATAGTGCTTTATAGCCCTCTCTAAGCGGTTCACAGAGTCAGCATATTGCCCCCAACAATCTGGGTCCTCATTTTACCCACCTCGGAAGGATGGAAGGCTGATCATAATATGGGGATCTCATTAAGTATGAGACAATTTGGAACTTTTATTGGAAATTTCCAAATAAACTAAGAGGGCTTTTTTCTCTGGCAATAGATTTATCACTGTGAGCAGTAATTTCTTCTTAGTCCTGCTTTCAACTAGAAATAATTTATCACAAAATAACTTCTGACCAAGAGGTTTGGCTGCAAGCCTAGCTTTGAATTGGTGCTCTTTTCCCCATATTTGAATTTTGCTCTCAGTCAAATCTATTGTTATTTGAAGTATTTTTACATCCATATCCCACTGGTTGGTTAAAGAAGTCAATCTTTTGATATCAGAAATATTTACATCAATATTGTAATACATTGTTTTTTCATATATTGATTGAAGTAAGTTTATGTAAGCAGTATCTATGCCTTGGTTGAACAAAGCATTAATTATTGCTTGCTGGAATACTTGTAATATGTAGTAATATATTATATTATTATAATAGAATATGACAATACTTATAACATACATTAATTTGGGTACCTTCAAATGAGCCTTGACTTCTAGCACCTTGACCAGTCCATGTAATTTTCTTGGCAACATTCTAAGTTGGTTACAGTTTTCTTTCTTCCTAGGGTTGACTATGAATGACTGGCCTAAAGTCATTTGGCTGGCTTTATACTTAGATCAGGACTATAATTCATAGCCTTCTGGTTCCTAGCACGGTGCCTCAACTAAGCCAAACTAGCCTTCAGTCAGTATTTACACATATATAAAACTGAACAGAACGTAGAAGGATTATCAAATTATATTAGACAATATGTGCATGATAGATTTTAGACAAAGAATGACTAACATTATGAATATTCAACAGTTAAATAGGGAAACCTGGAGGTCCCAATACTTACATGTTAATTAATTTTTAGATGCAAACAAAACATCCACTAAATAATTTGTATTATTAATATAAATGATGCTTCTATTTCATTATTTTTATTTAAAAATCATTTCAATATCTCAAAAATAAAAATATTCAGTAGACTAACCTCCTGGTCCCCCTCCATATCCATTGTATCCATCACCAAATCCACGACCACCTCCATAGCTATCTGTGGAAGAAACCATTTTTAAGTTGCCTTCGTTATGAGTCAAATTCTTATAAAACAACATTCAAAGTCTGCTTGGCTGCCAGGATTTACTTTTAGCTGTTAATTTTATGAAGTCCTGGATCAAAAATATGCAATGGAAGATATTAGGAAGTGTTTATTGTATGAGTGATTTTCTGACTTACCAGATCCACCTCTGAAGTTGCTTCCTGGTCCTGGACCAAAGTTTCCACCACCTCCACGTGAATCTCCAAAGCCAAAATTACCTGAAAATATTTTTTTTAATTACCTCTTATATTATTTTTAAAAATAACTAATTTAAATATAATGCAGTTCAAACATACCTCCCCTTCCACTCCTTGAGCTTTGAACTTCTTGCATTTCTTGCCTTGATAAAGCCTTTCTTACTTCTGCATTATGTCCATTGATTGTGTGGTATTTCTGTACTGTTGAAATATAAAATTTTAGACAAACAATAAAAATCTCAACTTAAATTTCACAGAGTAGTGACCAAGCTTATTAGCAAAACAGAATTTAATTGTAATCAGAAGATGTAATACAATTGAATCACTGGTTATATCATCAAGTTTGAAGAGATTTTTTGAACTAATTGCATATGAAGGATGAGTGAATCTCATCATTTCATTTTCATACATCTATCCCCTATATGTTAATTTAAAAAATATTATTCAGTTCAAACTTCAATTCCCATAAATAAGATAGCAGGCAGTTTTGCTGCAGTAACTGTGAATTTCTTAGTATACTCTAGCATGCAGCTAATATTTCCTCCTAAGTTTCAGAGCTTTACACATCAATTTGGATAACTTCAGCAATTTTTCAAAGTACAGATAGTCCTCTGCTTGCAATAATTTGTCTAATGACCATTCAAAGTTACAACAGTAATGAAAAGTGACTTATAACTTGTTTTCACTTGTATCACGGGTGTCAAACTCAATTTCATTGAGGACCGCATTAGCATTATGGTTGCTCTCAAAGAGCCAGTTGCATGTAAGACTACGACGACTCATAGGTAGGCGTGGCCGGACGGTCAGCCGGGTTGCTGTGACTAAGTGGGCATGGCCAGCTCGACACCCCTCCCTGGGTGCAGATGACTCAGGATAATTGGGTGACCCACAAGCCTCCCCAAACTGCTGGCAGCTAAACGCGCATGCACATGCACACACACACACACACACTACATTTTAAGTTTGGGGATTTTTATCCAGAGGAAGGAGAGGGCCTTCTTCCAAGCCCAGGCATAATTGGCAGTATGCAAGCTCAGATGTGGATAAAAGTCTCCAAGCTTGGAATGGTGTGTGTGGTATGTGTGTGCTCGCATGTGCCCAGCATGCCAAAGGAGACATTCTTCTCCCAATCCCAGATATCACTGGCGTTCCCTGTCCGGTGCCCTCTCCCAGCAAAGCAAGAGGCGGAGGATGCTGCTGCTATGTGTAGAAGTGCAGAGGAAAAACTTTGCAAGCAATTTCCTGAGTCTAACTTCTGCCATGACAGATCTCTGGAGAGCAAGTGGCGGCGGCAGGGGAACAGTGCTTCCTAGTCCTGCACAAGGGAGGCTGGCCCTTCTCGAAAGGGAATCCCCATTTCCAATTGTTGTGGTAAGGATGCTGGCTTGTTGGGGCAGCTTTCCAGAGATCTGTCAAGGCAGAAGTTGGATTCAGAGGAAATGGCTTCCTGCAAACTTTCTTCTCTGTGCTTCCACATACAGCAGCGTTGTCCTCCACCTCCTGTGGGGGGGGGGGCAGGCAAGGCTAGGAGGGGATATCTGGCAGTCTCCAGCAAAGGAAGGCAAGACCAGGGCAGGGCGAGTGGCAAAGCCCCGTCCACCAGGAGCCTTGCTGTCCCTCTCAGGCCATCCCAGTCTGGCCCTCGAGCTCCCGGGCCACCAGGATCCCGCAGCCCAGCCCCGCTTTCCCGAGCACTTACCTTGTCCTCAAGGTGGCTGCTGCTGTGCTCGCTCTTTGAACAGGCTGCTCATGCTGGGTGCGGGAGGGCAAACTGCATGGGTCAGAGGGAGGCCCACTCCCTCTCCATGTGATGAGATCCAGCTTTGTAAGCAAAGCATCCTCAGCGAGAGACCACCAGGGAGACCACCAGGAGGGGGGGCAAGGGGATGAGGACTTCCCTCAGACCCTTCCTCCTACTCATTCCCATGACAATGCTGCTGGTAGCCGTGGCTTTCCCATGTGGTGGGCGGGACCCATCCTGGTGAAAGGGAAGTGCTTGCAAGTTGCGCCATCATGCCCCGCAGGTTGACTGCGTTCTGGCCTGGGTGGCCGCCACAAAGTTGTTGTAGATGAGCGTGTGGAGCCCCATCAGCAGCGCTGTGTCCGCCACCAGGGCCTCTGCAGTCCAGCCTCGCCCACTGGCCCCACAGCACTTCCCTTTCATTGGGGATGCTAGCCCCCTTGCACTCAATGCCTCCTGTGCGCATGTCTCCAGGGTGGCCCTGTGGGACAGATCTAACTAACCACATCCTTGAGTTTGACATGTCTGAAATATAACATTGCAGTATCCCCATGATCACATAACCAACATTTGAATGCTTGGCAACTGGCATGTACAGGTAGTCCTCAATTTACAACTGCAATTGAACTCAAAATTTCTGTTGCTAAGCAAGACTGGGGTTGTGAGTTTTGACCCATTTTATGACTTTTCTTGTCAGTTGTTAAATGAATCAATTTAGTTGTTAAGTTAGTAAGTGAATCTGCCTTTCCCACTGATTTTGCTTGACTGATTACAAAAGGTGATCACATGACCTGGGTCACTCCAACATGAGCCAGTTGCCAAGCATCCAAATTTTGATCATATGACCATGGGGATGCTACAGTAGTTGTTAAGTGTGAAACATGGTCACGGCATTTTTTTTCGGTACCAGTGTTACTTTGAATGGTCACTAAACAAATGGCTCTAAGTTGAGGACTACCTGTATTTATCACAGCCACACTGTCCCAGGATTATATGATCATCATTTGTAACCTTCCCAGGAGACAAGCAAAGTCATTGGTGAAAGCCAGATTTGCTTGATAACCAAATGATTCACTTAACGACTGCAGTGATTCACTTGTAACTGTCAAAAAGTCATAAAATGGGGCAAAACTCACTTAACAAATGCTTTCCTTAGCTAGAAAATTTTTGGTCAATTATGGTCGTAAGTTGAGAACTACTTGAATATCCAGAATGCCTGAAGTATCTTAATATTGGCCTAAAGTCACATGCCAGTTTTCTACACTTCTTTCCTGCTCTGAAGCAGGAATTTAATTTTTAGCAACACTGTCCAGCAAAGCTTAATGTTTTTGTCAAGAAATTACCAAGTCTGGTATCACCCCATCAATTCTCCAAATACTAAAGTATAGCCACTTTATTGAAACACTCTTATTGAATGCTAACCAATTCACGTTAAAAGTGTTTCTTATTACTTGGCCTGATTGTTATCTAAGTTTGCAAGTAGCAAGGTAACAAACTTGCTTTCAGACTAACTAAAAATTACTAGTAACTGTAACACAAACAACTTTAGTATTAATAAAATCCCATCTGGCAATGGTTACAATACACGCACACAAACAATTTACTGCAATCTTAAGGTCTCACTCACATACCTATTTATTTCTGGATACTTACACACAATTTTATCCACAGGATCATGGTCATCAAAAGTTACAAATCCAAAGCCTCTCTTTTTGCCAGATTGTCTGTCTGTAATTATTTCAATTGTATCAATTTTTCCATATTCTGAAAAGTAGTCTTTGAGGTGATGTTCTTCTGTGTCTTCTTTAATTCCACCAACAAATAATTTTTTTACAGTAACATGAGCTCCAGGCTTCCCAGATTCCTTGAAAAAATAGTATATTGAAACTTAAAAAAAAAACCTGACTATGCTAAGGGAAGGGCGGACATCATCTTTCTCCCTGGGGACAATTAATAGTGTTATAAATTAAGGGGTTCTGGTATCGGGGAAAGGAGAAAAATTTGAAACTGATTTATTCCATGGACTTGTGCAAATCACGGGTTTCATTGGTAAGGATCTGAAAAACATTTTTCATTTCAATCATATAGAAAATGTTTCAATCTCAAAGCAGCCTTGTTTCAAGGTCAGGCAGTGACAGCTCTCATTATATTTGAAAAATGCACACCTAAAATAATTCTGGTCATGAATTGCCCTCCACTGCTCTAAAATACCACTAAATTTCTTCCTATTATAATGAATTCGTACCTTTGTCACCATTACTGTTTTAACACTGATTATTTTTATTATTTTATTGAATATTGTATCCTTTAAGTTATTTTCCTTTTTTTTTTAACCTATTGGATGTGATGATATGCAGATCCCTATTATTCTCTTATGAAGTATATTATCTACAGTTTGAAATGCCTTTATAAAAGGGTAGAAAAGCATTTTGTAATGCTGCTCCACACCTCAAAACTTACCTCTCTGGCTACAGCCCTTTTTGGTTCAACTACTCTTCCATCAATTGAATGAGGCCTGGCAGCCATTGCTGCATCAACTTCAGCCATAGATGAAAATGTTACAAAACCAAATCCTCGTGAACGTTTGCTTGCAGGATCTCTCATTACCTACAAGATGACAAATTTAAAACAATCTCCTTGAGTTATTGAAGTATTGCCAGGCATTCCCAACATTTATACTATTTATCATTGATAAAACCTTCCACAATTTTTAAAAATGAAACATAATTGATTCACCTTCAATAATATTCTTGAAATAAAAGTATTTTAAATGGAAAACTCAACAATGTATATATTATAGTAATATCTACCTTTGATTGTTTGAAATAGGTATTTTGTGTACACTTGGAATTCACTATTAATATGCGCACTTTAAACTTCTCAATACATTTACTTGGAAATTTATATTAAAGCCTATATTTAATCAAATAAGTTATAGGGGCAAAAGCATCAGTTACATTAATATGTAACAGTACATTTAATAACTGTTCTAAAGGCTTACATGAATGTGGGTATAAACATGGTTCTCAACAGAAATTCAATGCCTTTTTGTGGCTCAAAATGTCACATAATATTCTTAAACAGCTGTCAGCAACCGGTGGTCCGCAGAAAAATTATTTGCATTTTATATTGCACTAAATACTATTTATCTTTTTTTAAAATGCATATTAGTGGTCCATGGGATTTAAAATTATGAATTTAGTGGTCGCTGAGGTCCGAAAGGTTGGTAATCGTTCTTAAAGGTAACAAAGCATTTATACTTGACAGCCAGCTTGGTTTTACTTGGAAATTGGGTTCTAGCCCTGCCTTAGGCAGGAAAAACCAACTAGGACAGGGGTATCAAACTCAATTTCATTGAGGGCTGCATCAGGGTTCTGTTTGACCTTGGGGGGCTGGGGTGGGCATGGTCAGCTCGTCACTCGTGTCAGGGGCGCCTGTGGTGGCCCAAGCGCTCTGCCAGTGAAAATGGACTCCCGAGCTGTGTTTTCAGCTGTGATGGCTTCCTGCAACTCTCTGCTAGCGAAAACGGAGCTCCATTTTCAGCTGCAACGGCCTCCTGCTGCCCGCGGCCCGTTTTTGTTGGGAGAAGCACCGCAGGCCGGTCCTTCTTCCAGGGAAGCCCCACAGGCCAGATCTAATCACCCTGCGGGCCAGATCCGGCCCACGGGCATTGAGTTTGACCCCCCTGAACTATGGTGACCTTGGGCCAGTCACTCTCTAGCCAAACTTATCTTGCAGAGCTGTGTTGTGGGGAAAATAAGAGGGAGGAGTATTAGGTATGTTTGATGCCTTGAGTTACTTATAAAAATAAAAATTCAATACATAAAATATATTTCCTTAACCCTAAATTTCTGTACTATCATAGCCTTGATATATCTACTGTATTTTTCAGACTATAACAAGCACCTAGCTTTTGGAGAGGAAAACAAGGGGGGGAAATCTGCCTCTGCGTCTCAGCAATTTGCCTCCTTGCAGCAAACAACAAGATCAGCTTCAGCACAGCCTGATTTAACACGAGCAGCTGATTGGTGGTTGGATCTGCCTTCCGGAATACCGCCTATCAGCTGTTCCAGGCTGCGGGGATCGCCATTGCCCCTCACCGCTGCCGCCTATCACTGCCTCCCCCATTTTCGGCCTCCGTACAACCCATTTTCAGCCTGTTCCAGGCGGCGGAGATGCCCGCCACCTGGAACTGGCCAAAAACAGGGGGTGCGAGGTGGCGGCGATTCCCACATCCTGGAACAGCTGATAGGCGGTATTGCGGGAGGCAGATCCAACCGCTCGTGCTAAATCAGGCTGTGCTGAAGCTGACCAGGCTGCAAGGAGGCAAATTGCTGGGAAGCAGAGGCTGAAGGTTGGGCGGGGCTTCGGCAACATTCGCTGTATAAGACGCAGACATTTCCACCCACTTTGGGGGGGGGGGGGCATCTTATACACCGAAAAATACGGTATAGTTTACACCTCAAAAACTTAACACTTTTTTATTCTAAATTAAAATGTTGCACCATCCAGTAACTCAATATTATTTTGATTAACTAGCCACATTTCTTCAGAACTACATAACTAAATCTGGAACATACTATGTAGCATTGTGTGTGCTTTACCATCAGCATATAATCCCAAAATATTAAGTATTATTTGTTATTGATTTAGTTTACTGAGGACAGATACTCCAAAGAAATCATGATTTGTAAATCACTATATGGGATCACAATACTAAAATAAAAACCAGCCATTGTTTTGTCTTACCATCCTCTTCATTTTCAAAACGTGGCAGAAATACAAATTGTTATTCTACAAACCACAGGATTAGACAACCTAAATCAAGTAGTAAAAAAAATAATAATAACCACACATAAACAAAACTTACCACACAATCTGTTAATTTTCCCCATTGCTCATAGTAATTTCTCAAACTTTCTTCTGTTGTTTCAAAGCTTAAGCCGCCAATGAATAGTTTGCGGAACTGCTCCTTTTCCCTCTGATTAAAACAAAAAACACAAGTTTTACACCTTTTACAATATTGGCTTTTTAAAAAAAATGTTGAGCAATATAACTAACTATAAGATAGTATACATCTTGGGTGTTTGGTAAAGATAACTTAGAAGCATATGTATATGCATATATGTACATATATGTATGTATATGTATGTATGTATACACATACCTTACATTTTATGAAAAATTTACAATAAAATAAATTTCAAAAAATTGTAATTCCTACATATTTATGTTTAGTATTAATGTTGGTTTTGCTATATACTTTTGCTGTATTTTAAATGCAAAAGTTGATAGCCTGAAAGAACTGAAACTATTTTTACAATATAGAATTGAATGAGGTAATTTATAGAATATCTGGTATCACTTAACTGAAATAAAAATGAATTGCAAGGTGCCATCATTATTAATCTACCAAATCACTTTCCCAAAACATGTAACTAATTTGAAAAGGAAACTTTGTTTCATTTGTTTAAATTGTAATTTTATTTATACAAATACATTAATTCAAATGTCTTGAGGTCTGTGAAGATTTGGTGGAGAAATGTTGGTCTTTATTGTGGATATTTCAACAGAAATTTGTGAGTAGGCCCTTCTGACTAAAGAGTTTTAAAATAACAATGTAGCCAACAGTTAAGTAAAAAACTCCCTGACATTTGGAACATTAACATCACATTTTCAAAGGATAAAATTTAAGTGGCATTACTATCTAAAATTCTAAAGCATCTGCTTAGATATGTAACCAAAAGATGATGTGGAGAACTGGTTAGTCCTCCACTTGAGAAAATGAATGATAAACAATAAAATAAAAGACAATATAATTCTGTTTTAAAACAGATATTCTATGCAGGCCTTTTGAGCCATACTGTTTTTGCACATTCTGTCATTAATCCTAACAGAACAGGGATTCAAAGGAACACGTGGTCTGTTGCAGAAAACTATCCATTATTCTCTAATCAAACAGGAAGTCATACTAGAAACTTTTGAATGGAGATTTTGTCCTGTACATATCTAACATTTCAAAAATAAGAAACTTTCCTATGTCACAAAGTTAGCATATACTATTCTTATATCAAAAGGGTTGTCATAGCAACTTTTCCAACAAATATAGAAAAACTCAAGAAAGCTTGATTTTAATAAACATTGTTAAGTTAAAATTCAGAAATCTGGTAGTGCTTTTTCTATCACCATAGACTAAAAACTCTCCCATTCAATGTTCTTCCATTTGTAACCTATGGAAACCTGATCCCCCCAAAATAAAAAATTGTAGCCTCATACCAAAATTTTCATACCTAATATAGCCATTACAAATCTAATTTCTAACTGAACCATAAGTAACTATAGCAGTTGGTTTGCATAACTTTCTAGACTAAAACATGGATTTGTAAATTTATATGCAACCCTCTGCATAAGCAGACATTAAAATATATGGTAAATTTGCAGATAGCGATTTATCCGGCTACAGCCTTAGAGTGTGATTCTGAAACGATAAGAAACCATTTGAAAAAGTAGGGTTCACTTCTGAAGCGGTTAACATTGAGACCAGCAAGAGTCTCCGCCTCCCAACCGAAGATGGCTCCGCCATGTGACGGTTCCGACAACCCGAGCTCCTCAGCGGACTATGAGAAAATGGCGCCGACGAACACCGAGGGAGGGAGGAGACTCGTTCCCAGGAGGACGGGTACTTTATTCGCTTCTGCGCATGCGTTCTGCCCTCCCTTTGTAGTACTGTATTAAAGGGGTATCAAAGTTGCGCTTTCGCCCTAGACGTGTTTTTAGGACTTTTAAGTCCGTTGCCCTCCTGTCATCGTCGGTAGAGCGAATTACTGAACTCCCTCTCTACCGGATTTAAGGAGACGAATTCGCCATAACTGCCCCCTCCCCTTTTCCCAACGGCCGCCGGCCCTTCCAGAACCTTCCTCTCCATTAACGTCTTCCTTGTAAGACACCAAGTCCCGCCAATTGCGCCACCAAGTGTTCCAACGAACAAGTTATGCGTCATCTCTAGATCCTACGCTAATGGCGTATTGTGCCGCATTTTAGTATCCTAACAGGCACCAACGCGCCATCCAGATAGCCGTTTCCGCAACAACCCTACGAACTTTTATTTCCACATTGTATCAGCTACACATTTCGCGCAATGCCGTTTCAGAATACGACTCCATCACTAATGGCGGCCTTAACTCCTGCGTATTTAAATATTCACAGAACCCTATCCTATTTTAGAGTTGTAATAACCACGTGAAACATTGTCGTGTATAGAATTTTGAGTAAATACTTGTAATTATTCGTCAGAGTGATAGTATGCATTTGAAACAATGATGTAATTAAGCAGATATAAATTCAGTGTATTGTGTATATTTATACAGTATAAAAATGTGTACTATAAAACTGAATTAATAAAAATCGCCTCGTCATCAAGAGTTTTCTTAGTCTACGGATGCAACCGGCTGCTTTCGAGCACGGCCGAAAAATCAGAGAAAAGCAATTATTATTCATCATCTGTATCTTTTTCGATAATTTCCGGAAAACCCAAAAGCAACAAAAGCAGATCGCCAATTTTCCCCGCGTAAATTGCCTCAGAAGGCCGGCGAACAATAATCGCGCCAAAATGTTACGGATAATGAAGACTCCATTTTTCCTTTTAACCTACCATCTTATTTGCTAGATGGATGGTAAATGTATAAATGAGTATTCTTTTTTGACATCTAAATATACTAGGGAAAAATGCCGCCTGTGCATTGTTTCGGTTTTTGCATTTTATTGTATCTGTCGGCCAGATAAGCGCCTGAGGGAAACATTAAAGCGAACGTGCAACAGGCCGCCATTAAACACTCATGGCTTCGCCTGCCTCCCTCCACAATCTTCCGCGCCGCTTTTAAAAGCGTTGAGAATCGAATTTAGCTCCCCCCCCTCCTTCGCCCCTCGCCCGCCATTTTCTCTTCCTCCTCGCTTTGGAAGACTTACCCGCCCACTGCCCGCGAAAGAACCCGTTAAGGACACAATGAATGTTTGGAGGGGGGGGGAAGTCGGCCATTACTAAACCACGCCGTCCGTTACCTCACTCACCCAATCGCTCTCCCGATCTCCGCGAGGCATTTCGGCCGGCGATTAATAAAAGGAAGTAAAGGAACACGCGAATGTTTTTCTCTTCTGGCCGTTGCAGCTGCTGAAGCGACCCTACCGGCTCGCCTCTGTCCGACGGTCTCCTCGGTTGGGCGCGGCGTACGCAACGGCGGCGGCAACAAGAGTGCGCGGAGCGGCTAACGACTCTGCTGGCGACGCAATGAAGGGCGGG
>QLTV01000448.1:1235547-1258707 GCA_003457575.1 Thermophis baileyi
CTCCCACCCCCTTTCCCCGCCCCCTCATATGTCGCTGCTGCTTCAGAGCGCGCCAGGAGCCAGGAGAGTACGGGGGGACCGGAGTCGTTGGCCACCATTGAAGTCCGTATCTTTTTCTCCCTCCTTTAGGTCTTTCCTAATTCGGTGATAAATAGTAACGTGGGAGAGAACCGGTGGGGGATCTCTCTCTCTCTGTGTGTGTGTGTGTGTGTGTGTGTGTGTGTGTGTGTGTGTGTCTCGTGCCGAGCTTACATTTTATGTAACTCTCGAGAAATGATCAGGCGTGGCCTCGTTTAGCTCTCCTCTCCTCCATTTTCTCTCTCGCGGCTCCCTCTCCCGGGCGGATTGACAAGCTTGAAAAGAGGCGCGGGGTTTCCCAGTGCGGCCTTTCGACTTCTTGGCGGGCCTTCCGCCTGCTCGGCTCTTTCCTACTAGCCGGGACGGGAGCAATCGAGCTCCGAGATTGGCAAGCCGCGTGTATTTATTTATTTTTTTTACTGCTGAAGTGCAAACACCTCTGAACCCAGTAAGGCACCATGACTACTAGCGAGCGCAGACCTTTTCCCTCCCCCGTTTTCCTGCGTGTCAGCAAGGTCCAGGCCGCGGGCAAAGCAGGACGTGGAGGCGTGGACTTAATTTTTTTAAAAAAGGACTAACCGCCGAGGCTTTTAGCAATTCAAATGGTTGCGGTGGTGCTTGGCGGACGTGGGGCGACGCATGAGTTTTATCGAAGTGGGGTAATGCCGGGGGAGTCGCCCTGAAGGATCCGAGGTGGTTTGGTGTTTTCCACCTTTCCAGACCCAACATTCTGCGCTCTTGGCTTATTATGGGATTCTCACCCGGGATCATTTCCTTCCCACCAGCCTTGCGTGCCTCGTGCTTAAGGGCGCCCTGTACTGTTTTCCTTTACGGCAGGCGTTTCTTAATCACGCGTCCATTTATTCTAAAATGGAAAACACGGCGCAGAATCTCAGTGACCTAAAACGGCTGTGAAATAGCCTCTGGGAGATGCCAGGCTTTGTGTCTTGGTTTTTTTTTTTTTCTTTGCTGAATCTCATGACTTATGTTCTTTATAGGTTTGCAAAGAAATCATTCCGAATTTTAAATTTTAGAGAAGTTCGAGGACAATCGAGTTGCAGACGTCCAATGGCTTATATATTAAGTTAAAGTTATATTATGATTACCATATTTTATGATGCACAGTTGTATCGGTATCTTAGGCAACTATAATTCTGAAATCCTTTTCAATGATTATTTGCTATTCATACATTGAAATAAATTCAGTGTTCTATAATATTGCATCTTACTCTTCAAAATATATTTTGTTATAGCACAGTCTTAAGGTTTTGAAAATAAGGGTTTCCTATAAAATTGTGTTCAGTTTAGCATTCAGATTAGCATGTATGATATACAAGGTCCTGAAAAGCCAAGGTAGGTCTTAGGAAACTCCAAATAATGCCTAGGATAATGGAAACACAATTTCAGCCTTTGTTAATGATGTGTGTATGTGCGTATCTATGTAAGTAATCTGAATAGAAAAAGAACCATATTTGTATTGAGATGCCTTCCTTTATATAATGCAACATTCCTTTTGTCGTGCATTTTTCTAGTAAAAGTTCAGCAAGTCTTCAATAAAAATGGCCACCAATAAATCTACATTGGTAAGTTCTTGACCATCTAAAATATGTAAGGATTTTACCATCATATTTCTTCAGATTTATTGTTGGCATCTCTATGCAAAAGATACATCCACATCTCTCCTCCACAGCATAACTAAAAATAAGGCATCTCAAAAATACGCATATTCTGGCTCCAACAACTTGCTATGTTGGTTCATTTCTGCATGAGAAAGTGTATAATCCACATTTGTTGGGAAATAGTTTCAGTAATGTGGTTATATACTTAATTTGTTTCTCTTATATTGAACAGCGACAATTGTGTAAATCTTATGTAAAATCTCTTCAAGTTCTGTTGATGACTTAGTGGAATGTCCATGCAGTTTTCTTTGCAAAAGAACAGAAGTGGTTTGCCCCTGCTGCTCTCTTGGATATTTTTTGACCTCCCAGTTTAGCCAACAGCTCAAGAGGCTTCCCATTCAAGTATTAAGGCCTGATTCTGCTTAGTTTCTAAGCCTAAATAAGGTCAGCCAAGCATTGTTACTTGCTGAGTTGTGTAAGTTATTATACAGGCTATAAAACTAAAGGAACAGATGCAAAACTAACCAAATTAATGTAAAACATATTAGTTTAGAAAATTTGTATTTCAGATATTTTTGAGGAGATATTGGGGGATAGAAGGAAGGAATCGGGTCCTTGCAGTTTCAAAATTACATTACCTGGCACAGTTCCTGGGACTGTCAATCTCCTATTTCCTTTTGTAAGAATTAGATAATGGGAAGATGATGTATTAGAACAGTGAGCATCACTGATGATGAGAATCAGTAGGCAAGGTCTATTAGCTGATAAAGGAGAATATTTGTAGCTCAGGGTTGAAATGAGGGGTCTTTGGTGCTCTTTGAGCTTGGTTGTTTTCTTGCAGACATTTCATTACCTACATTAGGTAACATCACTGCTAGTGAAGGAGTGGGCTTTGCTTTCAATCTAAATTTTAGTGGCTTGCTCTTGTCCATGTGGGGTCTTAGAGGTTCTTTACTTGGGCTGTTTACTATTGGCTTGTTTGGCAGTTCCTTGATTGGGGTATTGTTTATTCGATTGTTGGTCTGATGTTAATCTTGTAGTTAATGTTCCTGATTGCTGGTGGGGAGGTGTTTTTATTTGTTCCCTTTTTGGCTTGTTGATTGTCTCCTTTGCATAGAAATTCCCTAGCATTTTTGAACTTGGCTTGGTTTAGGATGGTCATTGTTAAAATTGTGGCTTTGATGACCTACCTTTATCAAAAAGTGCATGACACTTAACCCAATACAGCACAATGAACACAAGGCTACAAAGAGTAACAGTGTCATACATGAAGAATATCTCAGAAACCACCAACAGACCACTACAACCCCATGGAATCAGCGTAGCACTCAAGCACTCAAAACATCCCAACTAAAACAAAAGACCCAGCAGCCTCAGAAGAAAAAACAAGAGTCAACTACAATATAGAGTGTAATGACTGCAACAGCCACTACATAGGACAAACAGACAGAAAATTGGCATCCATGAACACCAACTAGCACTCATGGACAACATGGACAGACTTAACCATAGGTTCAACAGGAAAATTGACCATTCTAGACCAAAAACACTAGGGAATTTCTAGAAGCCTGGCATTCTGACAATAAGCACATAAACAGTATCTATATTATGCAAAAGAGACAATCAACAAGCCAAAAAGAGAACAAAAAAGACCAAAACATCTTCCCACCAGCAATCAGCACCCAGATGAGCATGGATTAACTCCCAAGATTAACAACAGACCATCAGACAAGTAAACTATCCCAATCAAGGAACTGCCAAACAAGCCAATAGTAAAGAGCCTCTAAGACCCGACCCCTCACCAACATAGACAGGGCAAGCCTATCTATGTCCACTAGCCTGTCCACTGTCCACTAAACTGAGAGCAAACTATACTTCTTACTTATACGATACTTATACTGATGATGTTACCTAGTCTGGGTAATGAAACGTCTGCAAGAAAACAGCCAAGCTCAAAGAGCAGCAAGGACCCGACTATTAGTTGATTCTTAGAATTTGTTCTAGTATGAATTTTCTTTGATATGAAGGGTTTTGGTCCCAGAAAAATGTGAATAGGACTGCAGTTGTCTTGGGCATGTCCCCATTAAAAACAGTGAAACTTAATTCTTCATGGATTGGTATGGTTTATTGAGTGGGAGAGCTTGCACTAAAAAGATGAAGCAAGGTCCATTTTAGTCATTCCTTGACCAGCAAGTCTGGTCATTTCAGAATCCATATCGCTAGAATACAGTATATCCTTATTAGTGTCTTTAGTATAATATTGCTATTTGTAGAGATAAGTTGCTTCAGATGTAGAAGGAAATAGAATATAATTTATTTTTTTAAGGCATCTACTTTCTTAAAATGACATGTGCTTTGGCTAATAATTTTGAAACACTTGAACTAGTATCTGTAAAAATGCTGTTTATATTAGAGAAAAATATATTGATTCTGGTGCCAGTAAGTATTTTCCACAAATCCTGTGATGTACATCTCATATTTTTTTATGTAGCTTAGAAAATGGGGTGATTTTATTAGTAATCCTGTATATTTTTTAGTACATCAGCTAAGTGAAAATAGGATTGTACTTTTGTATGAAAAATAAAAACCTTCTATTCTTCCGTGCATTATCTTAGTACAATCTTTGCCAAGGGTGCAAACGCTGTATGTCAGTTTGACATACTAGTTTATCTTAGTCTAGAAAAGATAGCACTAATGTTGCCTCTAAATCTTTGCCAAGAGTGCAAATACTGAATGTCAGTTTGACACTAGTTTAACTTGATAGATTTGAATGAATATAGAATTAAGCATAACTTTATACATAAAAATGAATTCTAAAATATGATTGGAAATAACTGGTTTTGGAGTGGGAATGTAGTTGTGTATATATAGAGGGATTGGGAAAATACAGTAAAATGCCATTTGTGTGTATTTGTTTTAACTTCTGAATTTTTTTGTGGTATATTCCCAAGATTTTAAGTAACGCGGATAAAGAATATATTCCAATTTTCTCAAAATTGTCATCCCATCAAAGCAACAATCTTTCTTCATTTATATATTTTTTAGAAATGTTGATCACTCATTTATACATAGTTTTGTTAGTATTAGTGAATGGAGTATTTAGCATTAGCCTTTATTAAAGTTGCTCAGAATCTAAAAAAACTATCATATTGATTTCAAAATATGTTGATACTCTTCATTTTCAAAAGATGTCATAAGAACACAGCTCTAAAGAAAAAGTTTTGGCCCTGTATTGAAATTCATGAAACTTGAAATTGGGAGGCCTTGGCATTGTTTCTCTTAATCTGGTTTTTCTCATATATTTGTGAGGCTCAGTATGGTCCCTCTACTGTCACTGTATTACCTATTTTGAACTATCCATTATGGTTTGCATCCAAAATTATGATCAGGCTCTGCATTTGTTTCTAATAGAACTGCAACTACTTTTAACATTACAATAATAAACTGATTTTAAGACAATGTATAGACAAATTACAGACAATAACATCTTGCTGAATTGTGTTTATTGAAGTTGGAATGATGTGGATGTATTAACTTGCTATCTAATAATTGGCTGCTAAATGCTTTTCTATGGAATTTAATTTAAAGCCATTTTCAACCTTTTAAACTTCTTGAGCTTGATTAAATAAGTTCATTAGTGCTAACATTGCTGATACAAAAGGTGTTTGTGTCAGTCAAGAAGTTTCAATCAAATTCTGTTAAGAACTTTTGAATGTATATCTTCAATGACTAATGAAAGTTGAAATGATGCATGTATGTAATTATAAGATAAATGTTTCATACCTAGCAACTGAAAGCTTCAAAACTGATTTTAACTGCTGATGATTGCTGTTAACGTTGCAATCTATGGATGCTAACTCTGGTAGCTTCTCTTCTCTTTCTAGCATTTACCCCAAATTTGTTTTGTTTGCCTTTTGTTTACAAGGTTTTTTTTTTAAACAATCGATAAAAATGGAATAGCTAACAGCAATTCTGAATAAAATATTTAGGATGCTGGAATAAGAAATGGATAAGAAATGCACAGACCTCAAAAGCTCTTGTTTAAAATAAATCTAGGTCTTGCTGAAAAGAATATAAAAGTTTCTGCTCGGTTGAAATAAAGGTGCAGCATGGGTATTAAATGTATGTGTGCAAATGATTTTGTTTTATAGCATAAAATGGGAAAGAAACAGAATGGCAAAGGTAAAAAAGTTGAAGAAGCAGAACCTGAAGAATTTGTTGTGGAAAAAGTCCTGGACCGACGTGTAGTTAACGGCAAGGTGGAGTACTTCTTAAAGTGGAAGGGATTTACTGAGTAAGGAACTTCATACAATTTTTTTTCTAAAATATTTTCAATATCAGTGTTAAATTGAAGAATTCTACAAAGATATGGTGTGAAAAGATTGCTACCACCGGTATATGAACTTGAAAAGTCAAGTTCATATACCGGTACTATGAACTTCTGGATGCATGGAAAATAGGCAGGGTATTTTAATGTAAAACTGGCTTCCCTGCTTAATATCGGTAGAGTTGTGGTAAATGCTGCATTTTCCACTGGATTGTGCTTTAGTTGTATAGCCTATGAATAATCTTGTCTGCTGGAAGTATTCAGTGTACAATGCAACCCTAAACATGTTTGCTAAGAAGTCAGCATCATTTTGTTCAAAGGATTTATTCTCTAGTGTGTACTGTTAAAGTTTTAATATTTCTTCCAGGAATACTCTTCAACTGTAGGAAAGAAAGCAGACAACTTATGAGTTCATGCTATCGAAGTATAATGCTCATTTATGGCACATAAAATTACTCAAATCAGCAGAAGAGTGTTTAAAAGTTGACAGTGAGAATTGACTAACTTTTTCCTTCTGTTGATTGTAAATGCTTTATAATATTGGGTTACAATATACTGTAGCATTTCAGAAAAAGAAAACAAGTGGTAAATACTCTAGAATTCATTTTTCTGCTTACTAATTTAAAAAAAATTTCTCGGATTGTTATTTTGAGTGTATTCTACAGGCCACATGTCATATTACATGACGTTGCATTGTTCAGTGTGTAGAAGAGCAACGTTTCGGTAACCAGATGGCCTCAACTTATATTTTTGAATGAATTGAAGAAATACTGTTAAAGCTATGTTATATATTTTTTTCCTGGATTTCTAGGTAAAAAAAAAATATTCACATTTTTTTTTCCAGAAAATGGTGTATGTGTGTCAATCTGGAAGATTGCCATTGTCAAATTTTAGCAATAATAGTTGACTGCAAAATCACTGGCTGGGAACTGCATGTCACATTCTATAATATAGTTAATACATTTTGACTGAAATAATTACCCAGTATAGTTTCAACTTGGTTTAGCTACTCTAGGAACCAGTCTACAGAAATGGGTTTTGAAAACAAAGAGAATTGTTTTAGGAATTAAGCAGATAATCTGGATTTTCATGTGTAACTATAACTTGTGGACCTTCAGATTTAGCTCTGATAACAGATTTTTACTTTTTGTTCTTACCAAATTGTTTTTTAGTGCTGATAACACATGGGAGCCTGAAGAAAATTTGGATTGTCCAGAGTTAATAGAAGCTTTTCTGAATTCTCAGAAAGCTGGTAAAGAAAAAACAGAAGGTACCAAAAGAAAATCCCTTTCAGATAGTGAATCTGAGGACAGCAAATCAAAGAAAAAGAGGGATTCTGTAAGTTAATGAAAACATTAAACAGACATTTAGATCTGAATAGAGAAAAGGCAAGGGAGGACCATATACACCAGGAATAGTCATGTCTTAGTTCCTTGTTAAAGGCTCAATTTTCATGGGTCATTCCTAACATATATGTCACAGGCATAATGCACTACTTTACAAATTTAATCCTCTTTTACGTACACATATGCCAGATCCCTCTGTGCTCCCAGTTTCTTCTTCAGCAATCCTGTTTCTGAAGATACTTTATTGTATTACAATTAACTTACCGTCATTTCATTCCTGGGAAATTTCTTGGGAAAGGATTTGAAACTAGGATACCTCAGAATGGAGAATGGTAATATTGAACTTCTCTGAAAGATGATAATAAGAAAAAGCTGGTCAGTAGGATGCTTAAAACTTGGGGCAGGATTTGCAGCAGATTGCAAGTCATCTTTGAGAAATGTATGTGATCCACAGGCTAGCTCTATTTTATACTGTTCTGAATGTATTGATAGATCATATGCTGATTTTTTCCATAAATCAGAAGATAATAGAAGGATTTATAATTCTCTAAATATTTACTCCAACAGGTTGATAAACCCAGGGGATTTGCACGAGGTCTTGATCCTGAACGAATAATTGGAGCCACAGATAGCAGTGGAGAACTTATGTTTCTTATGAAATGGTGAGCAGTAGTCTAGAATGTTTGGTTTACAATGTGGCTTCGATTAAACTTAAGAAATATTATTTTTTTCTGTTACTACAAACTAGCCAATAATGTTTAAGGCAGTGGTTCTCAACCTTTCTAATGGCGCGACCCCCGCCGCCGCCACGACCCCCCGCCACCACCGCCCCGCCCCCTCCCCGCGCGGGATGAGGTGACAAAGGGGGCGTGGCACCAGGGGTGAAATGCTCCCAGTTCGGGCTTGCCTGCAGGTCGCCGGACAGCTGATAGCGACAGCAGCGGGAGACTTTGCCCGGACGCCGCCATTTGGGTTCTTGTACCCTCTGTGCAGGCGGGTGGGCGAAGGCAAGCGGGAGACTTTGCCCGGACGCCGCCATTTGGGTTCTTTTACCCTCTGCGCATGCGCAAAGCAGTGTGTGCATGCGCAGAGCGTAAAAGAACCCAAATGGCGGTGTCCGGGCGGGTGGGCGAAGTCTCCCACTTCTGTAGCTACCGGCTATCCGGCAACCCACAGGCACGGCCGAACCGGGAGCATTTCACCCCTGCAAGTGACGGTGGCACCAAGATGGCGGGCTAGCGCGTGCGGCGACCCCTGTGAAATGGTCGTTTGACCCCCAAAGGGGTCACAACCCACAGGTTGAGAACCGCTGGTTTAAGGGATATTGTTAGGTTGGTTTTTCTTTTTTAGTGTTGATAAATCACACCATACTATTTAAGAAATCAGAAAACGTATTATAACTTTATCACAGGTAAACAATCTGACTTGTAATATTACTATATCTATCCATAGTTATTAAAATTATTTTGTTCTTGTGTAAGGCATACAAGAACCTGGGATAACACAACAACAGCCTCATTTCTTTCTACGTGTTTTTGGGAGCATATTACACTGACTGTAGTGATTAATTCTCATTAGATCTTTAGAAAATTGGTAACTCTTCATAAATTACCATTTCAATCCTATTGATTTAGAATCTAGCCAAAGTTAGCTATCAGCCATCCTTATCACAGACTAACAGATTTTGAATGATTATAGTAGGAGTTCTTAAAACTTCTGTAATTCTCTTACTTTTGTAAATAATATAAGAGCTGAGATTCCATTAAAGATGCTTTGAAATATATAAAAATTGAAATCATTGAGGCAGCAACATCTTTTTTAGACTATAGCATTGATACAAAAAAGACATGACTCTTTTTAATTATTCAATGACATATTTCATAGGAGCTGTTGTACATTTCAAAGCATCTCTTTTGAAGCATGGAAACTCTTATACGTTCAAATCTGCTTGCCTGAAATTTGAAATAGAAATGCACAGGGTTAAGCTATGTGCAGTACTCTCAAAGATGTAGTAGTTGTGATTAAGATTAGCACTCCAGAGAAACAAGTGGAGATTTTAATTTCATGGCAATTGAGCCATGATTAGAGGGAGTTCTAACTAAAGAAATGAAATAGTATCACTTTGTCTTATATGTAGTTTATACATATGCTTAGTTAAAATGAAGTGTTAATAAGACCACCAAAGCTTAGGAATAATAGTGGATTATAAATGTCATAAATGCTGCTAATACTGTCAAGGCTAAAGAGGAAGGATTATTGTATATCACCCAGTCGCTTTTTGTGAGATGGGCAGCTTACAAATTTGTTAAATAAATAAATTGTAAAGACTAATAGTAGGACACAAACAGGGCTATGTGAGTCAAGGGTGTCTTCAATTGACATTAGAAATAGTTTTTACTATATTAATTGGACATTCTTTCTTAAAACAGGAAAGACTCAGATGAAGCTGACCTGGTATTAGCTAAGGAAGCTAATGTGAAATGTCCTCAGATTGTAATTGCTTTTTATGAAGAACGATTAACTTGGCATTCTTGCCCAGAGGATGAAGCACAATAATTGTTTGGATTTTCTCCTTCTCTTCCCCCTTTTTCTTAATTATATGTATGATATTTTACTTAATACATGTGGAAAAGTCCTATTGAGATAAGTTTGGTTACTTTAAAAGTAATGTTTTGCATAAGGAAGAAAGCAAAAGTGCTATTCACTTCGTTTATTACAAGAAAACATTTGATACTGCTTTCTGCATATTAAATCAAATGTTTTATAAAATTTGGTAGTTAATAGTGGTCCTTAATGGCAACTTATTCAGATTTACAAGTGTTTTGTAGCGCTCTATACAACAAACGTGCATGATTTTTTTCCCCGCCATATAGTCTGTAAAACCATTATATTTAGTATTTGTGGCAAATTGGTTCAAAGGGGACCAAGTGAAAATTTTGTTTTAATTTGAAAGTGCATATTGTATTGTATTTTATTGTATATACTGCTGAACAGCTACCAATAAAATAGTTTCATATTCTTGTGCTTTCTTTACCAAATTGCAGGAAGCTAAGAGGTTTTGAAAGCTATTTTGGTATGGAAAATATCCACTAAAGGATAGAGACAGTTTTGCTTTTTTGCAAAAAAAAATTTAAAAAAAAATCCTGTTTTAACTAGGCAGTTAACATGAAATCTATAGTTTTCTCCCATAGATGTTTATAAATTGTTTCCCAGAATTAGCAAAATAAGAAAATGAACATAAAAAACTCCTGTGGTGCATTGAATATTTAATTTTTTAAGACTAGTATGCAGACTTGGTTATCACATTTATAGTACTCAGAATATATGGTTAAGTAATCAAATCCTGACTAAACTGTATATCTGATGCTTTACAAGTTATAATTTATTGATGTTTTAGGCTTGACTTCTTTAGGAACTATTATCCTTAATCCCAATATACTTCCAAATAAAAATTATTTTAATTGATTGCTTGATAGATTTATGTAGATAGCAAAATTGAGGCATGGAACTACAGAAAAGAGAACTGGTGGAATATAGAGCATATATACATATGGTCAATTGTTAAATTACAATTTGGTCATCCAAATAGGGTTACTATATGTGTGATTAATTTTTAAATACAAGTGCATGCAACTAGCATTATTCATTTGGCTTTGATTATATTCTGTTTGGGTGAGCAATAAGGAATCTTGTCATGTAAGACGTAATTGTCAGATTATTTGGTTTCTAATATAGTTCAGTGATTCCATGTACATACTGGATTAATAGAATGGATTATTGAAGTTCACCATAATAAATTTTTATTTAAAAAATCAACGTAATAATTACAATCCATCTCATTTCTGAGAATTACTGTAAAAATAAATAAATATATCACATTGAAAAAAACTAGAGGTCTAAACATAAAGTCAGTTCACTGCCTTTGAATAAACCTATTTCCTGATACCTGTTGAGGTTCCCTTCAATTTTTTTTTTTTGTGTGTGTGTGTGTGTGTGTTTTTCTGATTTTTCCATTTTGTTCAGTATATGTGTTTCTGCTTATGTTTTTGTCAAAAGTTTTATTAAAGGGTTTATTTATATAGTAGCCTCCCTAACTCTCCTATATTCATATTCAACCTATCAAAACAGTACTGTAAAAGACATATTAAAAATACAAGTCAAAATAGTCAAGAAAATGGTAATAGAATACTTATCCACTCTGGACGAATTAAAATCAACAGGTCTAGATGGATTACATCCCAGGGTTCTGAAGGAGCTGGCAGACGTGATCTCAGAACCACTGAACACAATCTTTCAAAGATCCTGGAGCACCGAGAAATACCAGAGGACTAGAGAGAAGAGCTGACGTTCCCATCTTCAAAAAAGAAAAAAAAGATCGAAAATATAGACCACTCAGCCTGACATCAAAGCCTGGGAAGATCCTGGAAAAGATCAGCAATGAATCTGTGAACACCTAAAGGCAAGCAAAGTTATAATCAGAAACCAACATGGGTTTGTCAAAAACAAATCATGCCAGACAAATCTTGTTACAGTTTTTGACAAAGTGACTAAATTAGTGGACCAGCAAAATGCTGTGGACATAATTTACTTGGACTTTAGTAAGGCATTTGTTAAAGTAGACTACAACCTACTACTTGGTGGGTTAGATGGCATCACCAACATGAATTCATACTAGCTGATCAACCACACTCAATGTGTAGTCCTTAATGAAACTACATCTACATGAAGGGAAGTATGCAGTGGGGTACCTCAAGGTTCTGTCTTAGCCTAGTATTCTTCAACATCTTCATAAATTATTTAGATGAGAGAGAAGGGAAATTCATCAAATTTGCAAATGACACCCAGCTTGTAGGAATAGCCAATACTCCAGAAGATATAGGAATAGCCACCACTTTAGAAAATAGGCTCAAGATCGAAAAAGATCTTGACAGACTTGAACACTGGGACCTATTCCAAACATGAAATTTCATAGTGAAAAAAGTAAGGTTTTACACTTCAGAAAGAAAAAGTAAATGCCCAGATATAGAATAAGTGGTAGCTGACTGAATAGCAGTAACTCAGATATCTAGAATCTTTGTCTTTAAGTGGAGCAACACTTAAATATGAGCCAGCAGTGCGCTGCAGCCACCAAAAAAGTCAATACAGTCTTAGGCTGCATTAATAAGGGATAGACTCAAAATCACATGAAGTGCTAGTACCGCTTTATAATGCCTTGCTAAGATTACAGTTGGATCCAATATTGCATCTAGTTGCCATGAAACAAAAAAAATGTTAAAGACACTACAGAAAAGAGCAACAAATTAGGAATGAGGCTAAAATTGACAGTTGCATGAATTGGGCTTCTCTAACAAAAAGAAGGACGGAATGACATAATAGTGTTCCAATATTTAAGGGGCTGCCACAAAGAAGATAGGATCAATCAATTCTCCAAAGCAACTGAAGGAAGGGCAAGAAACAAAGAATGGAAACTAATTAAGGAGAGATCCAACCTAGAAATATGGAAAAAATTTCTTGACATTTAAAACAATCAGTGGAATTTCAGAAGTTGTGGATGCTCCATCACTGGAGATTTTTAGGAAGATATTAGACAAGTATTTGTCTGAAATGGACACACACACACACTGCTCAATGTTGGTGTTTCAGGAAGGGATATATAGAATCTCTTTGAAATGGTGTGTGTGTGTACACACACACCATTCTAAAGAGAGAGATACCGTATTTTTTTGAGTATAAGATGCACTTTTTTACCCCCAAAAAGAGGGTGAAAACTTGGGTGCGTCTTATACACCAAATGTAGCCCCACCCAGCCACCCCCACCCTTTGGCCTCTGCCTCCCAGCAATTTACCTCCTTGCAGCAAACAACAGAGCCTCTTAAGCCAAGCAAATGCTTATCAGCTTCCCGAACATTAGCTGATTCAGGCTGCAGGTGCTAAAACTGAAAGTGAAACTAACTGCAAGGAGGCAAATTGATGGGAGGCAGAGGCAGAGGCAGAATTTTATTTTCTTGTGCTAATCACTGCTGAAACTGGCTGTTTGTTGTTTGCTGCAAGGAGGGAAGTCAATAACTATAAATGCCAATAGAATGTTCAAATTATTAGAGTTATTGTTTAAAGATAGCTTTANGAGTAGATCTATTTAAATAATTGGGAGGAGTTAGTGTGACTACATTTAAGAAAACTTTCTGCCATTAATATACTGCCATAATGTACATTTCTCCAATTATTTGCTATTTCTATGGGTCAGGCACACATGCACAGAAATACACAGCAAACAGTGTATTTTATCTGTACTGTTTTCTGTTTGCTGGGAGGCAAATTGCTGGGAGGCAGAGGCAGATTTTTTTTTCCTTGTATTCCTCCCCAAAAGCTAGGTGCGTCATACTCCAGAGCGTCTTATACTCCGAAAAATGTGGTATCTCTTCCTGTAACACCATTGAACAACAGCTCCTAAAACTAATGCACAGTGTACAGTATAGTCACCTAAAATGCAATGGCACAAAAGTTCACCATTTGGTCAGGATACTGCAACATGCCATATATATGTATGTTTTTGAAGAGCACAGGGAAGCTTCAATAAGTCTAGATTTAATGGACTGGTCATAGGTAGGCAGCCACTAACCAGAACATAGTACAACTGCCACTCAAGTACCACATTGGTTTTCTGTTATATTCCATATGTAATTCAAAGTATTGCTTTTTACTTTTAATGCACTATGGCTTGGTATTGAACACTTTCTCACTCAACTTTTATCATTGTGATGAAAGTTTTAATTAAAAATTATTTTAAGTGGGGGCTTGAGTTGTATAATGTTATCTTCTGTTTTTATAGCTGTTTGATTGGTGGGTTTTAAAAATTTATGGTTCTGTTTTTACTGTTATGTAAAAATTAACCCCCTGAGAAAATCTTAATTATGATGGGTAAGGAAATTGAATAAAAATTTAATGAAGAATAGAAATTAGTAGTAGTAGAAATTTATAATGCCTTGGATGTTGATTGAATAAAGAAGTGAGTAATCAATATATAAGAAATACATGAAGAGATTTCGCCATGTAGAAAAAATGAAAAGATCACAAAGTAAATATATGAAGGAAGAATGAACTGTCAAGCAGAAGGGGAAGACCTAGAAAGTTGTAGGCTGATGAAATTCTGAAAAAAAACAAAAAAGGTTTAAAGAACAAAAGGCAATATATGAAAGAGTGTATGGATGTGTGGAATTGAGGATGAGAAATATATTAATGTGTTATCTCATGCTTTTAATTTCTTCATTTTAGTATAAGTAGGTCATGATTAGTGTGAATTTAAATCAATATTCAGTTTACTGTGAATAGTTCATTGATACCAAGTTGTATTTAAAGTGAACCAAAATTCAGGTTCAATATGGGTTTAGCGGGTCGGCAATCAAGATTAGCACATGTGAAGTTGCCATTGGGGTTTTACATGCTGCTAATTTTTGTGGGTGCAAAATGGAAAAAATGAAGATTCCATCAGAAGAAAGTAGCAGAAGTTTAAAAAGAGGCTCTTTACATTAGAACAACAACCAAAAGGTGTTGAACATCTGTACTATAATTTTTTGGTTTTTATTTTACTTTATAACTACTTTGTGACTTTGTTAACACAAATTTAAAAATATATTCTTTTTATCCTTTACTGTAATATTTCATATACATCCAAAAAGTTATATTTAAAATTTTTTATTACCCATTTCCCTCAAGTGGGAATCAATCATTATATCACTGAATAATGCAAATCGGAATAATGCAACCATTTTGTGGTATTCATTAATCATACTAATTAAAACCCACCTGCATTTCTCTAACTTGTACATTTTGCATAATACTTATATTAAAAAATGAGTAGCTTGATGGATATGTGTAAATGTACAATAGCTACCTCACCTTAAGTCCTAATTTGAGGTCATTTACATGCAAGTTAAAAAGTATGGTCCCAAAGCATAGAAAAAGCTCCCCCATCTCAGCAGTGTGAGAATTTCCAACATGGTCCTACTTTCTGTTTTCTTAACAGATGTCAATCGATGTCAGCAATTGTCCTTTTATCTTATGGCTATGTTTTCTCAAAGCTTTTGATATGACATTTTGTCGAAGGCTTATCAATCCAAATGCACAGTATCTATTGTATTATGCCACCCATTTTAACATGTCCGTTAACATAGTCAAATTTGGATGCAATGGCTCAGCGGTTAAAGACTCTGAGCTTGTCAGCTGGCAGACAGCCCGAGTTGGAGACCTAGGATATACTTTTTAAACTTTTAAACTTAAATTTTAATTTGGTTGTTTGGTATATAATCTAAACAGAATTTGATTGAAGAATGTTGACTTAGATGCTTATTTGTTTTGGAAACATGCTTTTGGTTTCGTTTGGTCATATTGAACTTGCATGTTTGGGGTCATCCCTCAGCAAAAATACAAGATATGATCATAGATCACACAGAATATATGATTTCAAAATCTTATTTAATTTTTATTTTATTTATATATCAAATTTGGAGACCACCCATCTTGCTCACAAAGCATATAAATATACTGTAAATGTTACTTCAGTAATCTTAATATACTTGCTGAAACGAAAGGCAAGAGAATATGACTGATTTGCTGTTTCTGTGAACAGCATTGATGATTATTCAATAGATGGCAGTCTTCAATGGTCTGATAAAAATTATTGTAAGTCTTCAACATTTATTTGTCATATTGGCTGGATCATGTGGTATAATACATGAGCATGGTTACTGGTTCTGCGTATTGTATAAAGACAACCAGTATGATTAGTTTATGCTGCTGGCATATTAAATTAATTCAGTAAACCATGATTCAGTTAACCATGATTAACTCATTTGTAATTTCATTATGCTTTCTAACCATTCTGCAAAACTTATAATTTTTTTCTATTTTTTTTCTAAAGATGCTGTTGTGCTGTGACGATTAACTGAGTTGCTTCAAAAAGTGATTCAAGTTATGAAGAATAAATAGTGTTTTTAATCTGATGCTTTAGCTGTGGACTAAACATTTGAGGATTTCTATCTTGATTTATTTTATACATTTCTATTCTGCTTTATCAAATAAGTTCAAGGTAACATAAACTGTTCTCTCATCCCAGCCCATTTTATTACTAATCCTTAGTCTAATAACTTGTCATTGTTCTTCCCAAAATAGACTGACATGGTTACACTTTTAGAAGACATCCAAAACTAAATGCTGAAATACACAGATTCTTTCACTCCATCTTTAGTTTGCAAGCTTCACTCTACTGTAGTGTATTTGAATATCTGACTATTATCTCAACTGCTATATGAGAGCTAAGTTTCAAAGTAGGAAAACATTTTTGTTTTCATGAATTATCTTATTAATTATCTTCTTAATTACCTTACTTCATTCTCTTATCTGCAAGAGGTAAGTAAAATCTCTGCTGGAAATTGTAGAGAGCTGCTGCAACCAACATAGAAGATATAAATCAGGGGTCCACAAACTTGGCAACTTTAAGACTTGTGGACTTCAACTCCCAGAAAGTTGAAGTCCACAAGTCTTAAAGTTGCCAAGTGTGAAGACCTCTGATATAAACCGAGCAGAATAGGTCACTCTAATCTACTGGTTTGGATCAGTATAAGTTAGCTTTATAGTTGTATACTGCAATAGACGGGATTATTTGGGAAAATATAAAAAAGATGTTAATATGTTTCAGTGTTTGAAATATTGATGTAGATAAAAATTTGATTCCATACTACACACACACACGGATGCTTTCCTTGCTAGTTCCTGAATCATTGCCCTTTTTTTCTTTCTTTCAAAATCTTACAATTAATATATTAAATGTGAAGCTGCCATGCTGGAAAACAAAACATGCTTTCTTTAAAAATAAAAGGGAGATAAGTTAAAAGAGTGTTTGTAACCCTGTGTGTGTATGCTTTAAATGTAACAAAAGTAAATTGTTAGAGGTTATTCTTGAGGGGTTGTGGCTTAAAGAGGATGTGGCAAAGGTAGAGATAATTCAAAGGTGAAGTTATGGCTTAAAGAGGTAATGGAGAATAGTTTCATTAGTTTCCATTCAGTGAAATACTGTTTCATGTCTGGCTGCGTCAGCATGGCATCCAATTCATGAATATAGTAGTCCCAACCCAATTTCAGTTGGGGAAACAAGCATAAAATCTACATTTTAAATTCACCCATCAGGCTACAAAAGTTGTCTAGCCCTACTTTAGAAAGATGTGATATAAAATATTCATACTATTTGTAATAAAAGGATACTTTGGTATCTTAACAGAACTTTTAGAATGGAAAATTGAGATATTTAAATACATTTTCTACAGAAACTGATAGAATACCCATAATAAGACAAGCAATAGCTGAAAAGGTTCTAACCAAGCTATATAGCAAATCTGGAAAATGGTATACAGGTAATCCTCGACTTAGGACCACAATTGAGCCCAAAATTTCTGTTGCTAAGTGAAATATTTGTTAAGTCAATTTTGCCCCATTTTACAACCTTTCTTGCCACAGTTGTTAAGTGAACCACTGCAGTTCTTAAGTTGTAACTTTGAACGGTCACTAAATGAACTACTGTAACTTGAGGACTACCTGCATTGACAAACAAATAGGAAGAGATCAATTTACATTCCAATACCAAAAAAGAGACTTAAAAGCTGTGCAAGATATTGTTAGAAGAGAATCCTTTGGTTCAAACCAGACTGGGTCTTCCAAACAGCACATAATCATAAATTACTTGAAGCAGAGGCTAGTTAGGCAAATGAAAGTGGCTACAAAATTATAGTTTATCAAGGACAGATTCAATCTAGAATTAAGGAAAAATCTGTCAGTGAAAACAATTCAACAGAGGAACAGCTTGCCTCCAGAAGTTGTCCACATTGGATTGGGATGGAAAATAATAATAAAGCTGAAAATGTCTTCCATTTCTGTCTGCTATTTTTACTTTGCCAGAGGCATATGTAATTAAAAATAGGATCAGCCCAAATCTACTGCTTGATTCCTTTCCAACTCCAGAACAATTCTTTGCCAACTGTCAGGAAAGCCCTCTTAATCCCATCATAGCTAAAACAATGGGAAAGCACTCACCTGCCCACCTAGCTAAAGTCATCTAAGGGACAGCCTTAACAAGGAATTTCTGTTAATATGGTGAGAACCAGGCATTCTATTATCAAGTGCGCCCCTGGTTATCTCAATGGTCCACCCTCTTTAACAATGGAATCCTCTGCACCATTGTCTATTGAAGAGGCACAGCTTTTATTTTAAAATAGGGAAAAAACTTTTTCTTTTGTTTAACCCCTATCTTGCATCCTAAGAACTTGTTCATGAATCAGATTACTCAGATTCCCTAATTCTCAACTCCAAAATGTGTAAGAATATCTGCCTTTCTTTTGTTCATGGCCCTTCTTTTTTGTTAACAGCAGGCCATTAAAGATCAATAATCACTGTACAAAGAAGTGGCAATTTCTCCTTGGTCTTGTGTTCCTTACTTCAGCAAATTCCATTTCAGGATAATTAAGAAAGTAAAAGATCCCCAAAGTCAGTAGTCATTCATTATAAAGGGTCTTTGATTGTTTCAATCATGCCAGGCTATGGAACATCCTTATACAAATGGGAACTCCAGAGTATCTCATTGTCCTAATGCAAAACTTACAGTATATATTACAGGTCAGGAAACTACAGTTTGGATAGAACATGATGAAACAGTCTGGCTCCAAGATATCAATGGAGCGTGCTCTCCCCTTATTTATTCAACCTATATGCTGAAATATATTAAGGGAATTGAGAAAAGATTAACATGGTTTTAAAATTAGAAGAAGAAACATAAATAACTTGTGCTATGCTGATTGCTCTACTCATAGCTGAAAGTGCAAAATTCCTGCAAGCTTTAGCAATAAAAGTCAAGGAGCACAGTAAAAAAATGAGACTAAATTTAAAGCAGATCAAACTAGTAACAAGTGCAACAACCAATTAAGAACAGGAATTTTGAAGTAGTAGATAACTTTTGCCTTTTAGGATCAGCCATCAGTAATAAAGAAATAAGGAGTTAAGAAATAATTCTGCAGACTACCATTTACTAAAGTAGCCATGAAAACCTTGGAAAAGATATTCAGATGCCACAATACCTACAACATGATGTATATAACTCCAAAGATCAGATAATAAAGGAAACTGCTTAGAAGTAACTCTACATGCTCTTTTTTGGCCTCAGGTATAAAACAAATCAACTTAAGAATTCTCATTGGAGGCACAAATGTCCAAGCTCAATTTATTATATTTATGAGACATTATATGAAGATCTAGTTCATGGGTCCTCAAACTATGGCCCGCGGGCTGCATGAAGCCTGCCGAAGCCATTAATCCGGCCCGCGCAGGACCACGAGGCTGCCCCGTCCACATCACCCCGCCCATCCTTTGGCCGAGCACAGGACTTGCCTTCACGAGCCCCGCAGGCTGGAACTGAAAGGTAGGCCAACAATTTTGGCCTGCAGATACGTTCTGGAGGTGGGGGAGGTGAAAAGGGGGCGCACAGATGCCCTAGGAGGCCAAAAAATGGGCGAAAGCGGCCTGTTTTTACCTTCCCTGCCTCCAGAAGATAGAGAAAGAGAGAGAGAGAGAGAGACAAGAAAGAGGGAGAGAGAAAGAGAGGGAGAGACACAGAGAGAAGAGAGACAGAGAGAGATTTCTCAAGCTCCTTGGGGCTGAGAAGAATTGCTGCAAAACTGAGTTTTCTGAAGTGGACCACTAGACTCCTAAACAACTGAAAAAATGATCTAGTAAAAAGAATAGTCAACCAAAAGAGCAACATGCAAACAAAAGCAAATAAAACACCCACAGGAGCAAAACAAATTAAAGTTTAATTTGTGTGCATTGTTTAATGGACTGTTAAATTGGCCACGCCCACCTAGTCACATGACCTAGCCACGCCCACCCAGCCAGTCCGGCCCCCCAACAGTCTGAGGGACCGTGAATTGGCCCCCTGTTTAAAAAGTTTGAGGACCCCTGATCTAGTTTGAAGAAAGCTCTAATGTTGGGAAAGCTAGAAAGAAAGAGAAGAAGAGCAACAAGATAGTTGGACTCAATTGTTGTGGGTGCATTGTTGGAAAGACCGTGTGACTGTGAAAGGAAGATCATTTTGGAGAAAATCTTGTCTATATGGTTGCTATAAGCTGTCACTGACTGTCATTGACATAATCAGTTAAGAAAAATTCTTAGTCCTTTAGTGCTTTAATATGATGTAATATATACAATATACTTTACTTACTTTGTTTACTTGTATGATATTTTTGTTCTTTTAATTTTCTCTTTTGTACTTGCTTATATATTTTGTTTCAAATATCCAGTAAAAATGATCTTGTGTGTTTTTATCCCAATTCTTATTCAATTTAAATGATTTATTCAATAAGAATTTCAGAGAAATTCATCTGAAATATTTTGCTTTTGAAATTGTTTAGAGGCAAGTAAGAATTATGAATTAGGCTTAAATTGAAGAAAGTAGGGAAAAGCACTAGGTCACTCAGGTATGAAAAATCATATCCCTGATGAATATACAGTGGAGGTGACAAATAGAGTTAATTGAAGAAAATAGGGAAAAGCACTAGGCCACTCAGGTATGAACTAAATCATATCCCTGATGAATATACAGTAGAGATGACAAATAGATTTAAGGAATTAGATCTGATAGATAGAGTGCCTGAAGAACTATGGACGGAGGTTTGCAACATTGTACTTGTATAATGTTGCTACCTCTTGAGGTAGCAACTAAAACCATCCCAAAGAAAAAGAAATGCAAGAAAGCAAAATGGCTGTCTGAGGAAGCTTTGCAAATAGCTGAAGAAAGAAAGGAAGCGAAAGGCAAGGGAGAAAGAGAAAGATACACCCAATTGAATGCAGAATTCTAGAGAATAGCTAGAAGAGATAAGAATGCCTTAATGTCCCTGATAACCACAAAGGGGTGGTCACTGACCTCGAGCCAGACATCCTAGAATGTGAAGTCAAATGGGCCTTAGGAAATCTGAGCAACAACAAAGCTACTGGAGGTGACAGTTTCCCAGCTGAGCTATTTAAAATATTAAAACACGATTTAATATTTTGAGAAACCTATATGCGGGTCAAGAAGCAACAGTGAGAACTGGACACGGAACCACTGATTGGTTCAAAATTGGGAAAGGAGTCCGGCAAGGCTGTATACTGTCGCCCTGCCTATTTAACTTATATGCAGAGCACATCATGAGAAAGGCCGGGCTGGATGAATCAAAAGTTGGAATTAAGATTGCCGGGAGAAATATCAACAACCTCAGATATGCAGATGATACCACTCTAATGGCAGAAAGTGAAGAGAAACTAAAGAGCCTCTTGATGCGGGTGAAGAAGGAGAGTACAAAAGTTGGCTTGAAACTCAACATTAAGAAAACTAAGTGGCATCTGGCCCAGGGGTGAAATGCTCCCAGTTCGCTCGTACCTGTTGGTTGCCATAGAGCCGGTCGCCAAGGTAGCGTGAAGCGCCACCCACCCACTCGGAAGCCGCCATTTGGGTTCTTTTACCCTCTGCGCATGCGCAAAGCGTTCTGTGTATGCGCAGAGGGTACAAGAACCCAAATGGCAGCGTCCGGGCGGGTGGGCACAGTCTCCCACTTCCGGCGCTACCGGCTGTCCGCCGACCCTCTCAATTCCTGGCAAATAAATGGGGAAGAAATGGAGGTAGTGACAGGTTTTATTTTCCTGGGCTCCAAGATCACCGCAGATGGGACTGCAGCCAAAAAATTAAAAGACGCTTGCTCCTGGGGAGGAAAGCTATGACAAATCTAGACAGCATACTAAAAAGCAGAGACATCACCCTGCCAACAAAAGTGCATATAGTCAAGGCTATGGTTTTCCCAGTTGCAATGTATGGCTGTGAAAGTTGGACCATAAGAAAGGCTGAGCGCCAAAGAATTGAGGACTTTGAACAGTGGTGGGTTGCTACCCGTTCGCCCCGGTTCTGGCGAACCAGTAGTGGCGGCGGTGGGATGCTCCGCCCACCCGCCTGGACGTCATCATGGACGATCTGCGCATGCGAGCGCACGCGCACACACATCTCAGAACCAGTACCAAAGGTAAGTGAAACCCATTACTGCCTTTGAACTATGGTGCTGGAGAAGACTCCTGCAAGTCCCTTGGACTGCAAGGCGATCAAACCGGTCAGTCCTAGAGGAGATCAACCCTGACTGCTCTTTAGAAGGCCAGATCCTGAAGATGAAACTCAAATACTTTGGCCACCAAATGAGAAGGAAGGACTCACTGGAGAAGAGCCTAATGCTGGGAAAGATTGAGAGCAAAAGAAGAGGGGGACGACAGAGAATGAGGTGGCTGGATGGAGTCACTGAAGCAGTAGGCGTGAGCTTACATGGACTCCAGAGGATGGTAGAGAACAGGAAGGCCTGGAAGAATGTTGTCCATGGGTTCGCGATGGGTTGGACACAACTTCGCAACTAACAACAACAAAAGAATTATGGAAATGTTCTATCTTTCATTGTACAATCACTTGTCCAGGAGGTTGCATATTTCCTAGTTTCTAATATTTCCATTAAATCCCAAGGAAAGATGACATGCAGAAACTTCCCTTGGGCTTTTTGAAACTGGAAAATGTGCATAACAACATCAGGAGTAGTTTCCTTCAGCAAAATAAACCCTAATAATACAGCAAGAAAAGTGTGAAAGAAATGTTTGACAACTTTGAGAATACAGTAGAACAGCGGTTCTCAACCTGTGGGTCGCGACCCCTTTGGGGTCGAACGACCCTTTCACAGGGGACGCC
>QLTV01000448.1:1258877-1273942 GCA_003457575.1 Thermophis baileyi
CCACCCTTTCACAGGGGTCGCCTAAGCGCCCCCCCTGGGGCCACGCCCCCTTTGGCACCTCATCGCGGGCGGGGAGGGGGTCACGGTGGCGGGGTGGAGGTCCGGGGGGGGCGCGGCATTAGAAAGGTTGAGAACCACTGCAGTAGAACAATAGTAGCCTCTTTTGCAAGAGAAAAAACCTTGAGAAATTACAAGGTGAATTTCAGCACAGCACAATCATCAACAGGCATGATACATTAAAAGAGGACTTTGGAGAAAGCCAAGTCCTATCCTGTTCTGAATTTCACCACTAGGATTGTGTTTCTTGAAAAGGGAAGCTTTTCCACTTCAAAAGAATTGCAATTGGGGTGAGGGAAGTGCCTGCCTGTGAAGGTTTCCAGTATAGGCTGGAAGTTCTACACTCGTTACACAATATTTTTCAAAGATAAGGAAATATGTCTTTATTAGAGAAATTCTCATCGAACTCCCAAACTAAATTTTAACTTTTATTACTCCATACATATTTGTTACAGGTCACTTCAGAGATTTCACTGTTATAAATTAAAGTAACATAGTTACTAAACAAGTGATAAAGATGTGTCTTAATTTGCAGAATCTGTAAAAATTGTTAGATGGATATTTACTGATCCAAATCATTCAGACTATGAGGAATGTACAGGAAGTTTGGGGTAACAATTGTAAAGGAATTGAAAGAATGCCATTGAAAGAATGCCATGAACCAGAACTGTGGTTCAGAATGCCATGAACCAGAACTGAACCAGAAGTGTGGAAGGTCATGGAAGGTCTGTCTTCTAATTTGAGTATCAAAATCTTTGTGCTCCATCAGTTGATTATATGCTTATTTTAAAGAAATTTCACTGGGCTCTTTAGGTAAAAAAACAGCTTACAACATTCAGAAATTAGACATGTTCCTTTGTTCCTATTTTGCTAAGTGCTGTGTACATATTACATCTTCCCTTAAAGCTATATTTTCACAATACAGCAATTCTGTTGTAAGGAATGGCACTTTTTTCTTGAAACCACAGCCTTGTTATTTTCCTCATTCTTTAGCATTCACCGCTATGTGCAATTGCAACACCATCTGGATTGCAACTATATTGGTGCCTGGAGTTGTTCCTGAAAATAGCTTGATACCTAAGTAGCAATAATGACTGCATTATCTATTATACAGAGTGGATAACTGCAGCACAGAATTGGTCTACATAATAACAGTTGTTTTAACTATCCTGCCCTCCTCTGTCATATCTTTGCCATTGTCAAATTCTTTCACAGATAAAACTTTGGCATAATACTAATTACCACATGATTGGTCCTACAAGTATTAAGATAGTTAATTGATATCTAATCATGAAAGGACAATGTATAGTACTGTATCATTTAATTTGATTTAATGCTTCTTTTGAAAAGAAAGCAGAGAGAAGGGATTTTAAACTTTATTATTGTTTTAAAACAAATTATTTAAAACAAAATATTAAATCCACAGATCCAACTGGATGTGTTTTATTCTTAACCTATAAAACAATTTATTTTGCCAAAAAGAGGGGAGAAATATATTAGTAGGCTTTCTTAGTTCGGGTAGAAAGGATAAGCCCTTTATGCTGCCTTTAGTTTTTTTATTCCATAGACTAGAATGACTTAAAAGGGTTATTTTCACTATCTATACTTTTCCCAGCAAAGGGACTGTGCCTACACATATATGCAAAGACAGTGGGGCCCAAGCAGTTTCCAAAGCAGTTGAATGAGCCTAGAGAAAAAACTGGATGCTTTAATTATTTAAAAAAGAAGTGGTCTTATCTGTTCCAAAGCGCTTCTATCAAATGATTTCCACATTTTTAATATGTGTGTATGGTGCTTTAAGGTAAAGAGTTATGTTTGCATTCATATACACTTTGAAACATCTTTTGAAGATTTAAAAAAATCATACAGCATTTTAGATTCAAATCTCCAAAACATAAAGACATAATATATAATGTGCATGTATAAATTGCAGTTCATTTCAATATTTCCAATACATGTGATCTGACTATACACACACACACACACACACACACACACACACACACACACACACACACACACACACACACACACACACACATGCCAATCGGGCTTTTGAGTGCATGGCAATAAGGCCAAGTGCTTATTTCAGGGTTCAAAAAAATATAAGACAGGGTCTTATTTTCGGGAAAACACGGTATATACTGTATATATAATATCAATAAATAAATGATGTGCCATAAAGATATATAATGTGGTGTTAATGTTATTGATAATTGTTTTCATATTTTATTATTTTATATTGCCATTTCTATCTTGTGAGCTTCCTAGAGTTGCCTAATGTATAGCATATAAATTTAATAAATAATAAATCAGTAGAAACATCGGAATCTTTGTGCAAAGATTGATGGCACAATGGAAGACACAATTGCTTGTCAATGGTTATAGACTGGAAGAGATTAATATCAAGGCAAGAATCTTTCAAAGTGACTCACTATCACCACTATTGTTTATCATTGTACTGATTCCTCTATCAGCAATGCTGAACAAGTCAGGCCATCAAACATTTGCCAGCTTATCCCATGTCCTTTACATGAATGATCTGAAGCTATATGGAAAAACATCATCTGAAATAGAATTGCTGCTCAACACTGTCTGTTTATACAGCCAAGATATTGCAGTGGAATTTGGACTGGACAAATGTGCTACCCTGACCATCAACAGAAGAAAAATAGTGAAAATTGGCAGAATCAAGGTAGAGCTGGAAGGGATTGGGGGTCTTTTAATCCAACCTTATGCCCAAGGCAGGAGATCCTTATATCAACCATCCTGGACAAATGGTTGTCTAATTTTTTCTTAAAAAATTAGTGATGGAGCAACCACAACTCTGGAATTCAAGCTGTTCTACTGATTAATCATCTTACTACCAGGAAATTCCTCCATATTTTCTGGTTGAATCTCTCTCTGAGGAACTTCCACCCATTGCTTCTTGTTCTGCCCTCAGGAGGTGTGGAGAATAAATCAACGCCCTCTCCCTTGTGACAGCCCTTCAAGTATTGGAAGACTGCTATCATGTCCCCCTGAGTCTTCTCTTCATTAGACTAAACCGGTTGTTGGCAACCCGTGGCTCCGGAGCCGCATGCGGCTCTTTGGGCCCTCTGCTGTGGCTCCCTGTGGGCTGAACCCACCACTGGCTCGCCCCGCCCCACCCCTCGCCCTCCCCTCCCAGTCACTCCTTGCCTGAGAAGGTAAGGGCGATGGCGGCGGATGGAGACTCGCTCCATATTCTAGAGCAGGAGCGAAGTGGCCCTGTACCTGCCTCTTCTTCCGGCCCTTGTTGGTGCTGCGCACACCTCGGTAGCTCGGGGAGACACACGACTTTCTCTCTGCCCCGAGATACCTGTTTCCCAGAGGAAAAAAAATAACGGGAGCCACAAAACCTGGGTAGGAGTGGCTGGGGGCGGTCATGTGACTGGGTGGGAGTGAGTGATGTTGAGTTGGCCACACCCACCCAGGTTTTGTGGCTCCTGGTGTTTTCTTTTCTGTGGGAAATGGGTCCAAATGGTCCTTTGAGTGTTTAAGGTTGCAGACCCTGGTTCACTAAACATACCTAGTTACCTTAGCTGTTCATTGTATGATTTAGCATCCACACCCCTTATCATCTTTGTTACTCTTGTTTGCACTCTTACTATGGTCTCAGTGTCTTTTTAAAATCGTGGTGACCAGAACTGGATGGAATATTCCAAATGTGGCCTCACTAGTGCAGTACAAAGAGGTATCACTTCCCACGATCTTGATGCTATCTCTCTGTTGATGAAGTCTGGAACTGCTTTGGCTTTTTTGGCAGCTGCAGCACACTGCTGACTCATAATTAAGCAGTGATCCACCAGGACATATAGAGCTCTCTCACAGTTACTACTGTTGAGCCAGGTACCTTTTATTTTATATTTATGCATTTGTTTTTCCTTACTAAGTACAGGACCTTACTTTTCTCACCACTGAATTGTATTTTGTTGGATAGGGCCAATGCTCAAGTCTGTCAAGATCCCTCTGAATCTTGAGTCTGGCTTCCAACATTTTGGCAATTACCCCCAGCATGGCATTGTCTGCAAATCTGATGAGCTCCCTTTCTATCCCTTCATCTAGATCATTTATGAAGATGTTGAAGAGCACCAAGCCCAAGACAAAATCTTGAAATACTTCACTGCATGCTTCCCTCCATGTAGCTCTATTGAGGACTACATGTTGTGGTTGGTTAGCCAACTGCAAATCCATGTCTATTCCACGTTGTTCTATCTTATCAAGATGTAGGCTGAGGTCTACTTTATCAAATGTCTAACTAAAGTCCAGGTATACTATATCCGCAGTATTTCCCTGATCCAGTAATTTAGTCACTTTATCAAACAAGGCAATAAGGTTTATCTGGCATGATCTGTTTTTAACAAAGCCATGCTGGCTTCCAGTAATTGCCTTGCTCATTTCTAGATGTTCACAACTCCAATGTTTGATTATCTTTTCCATGATTTTCCCAGGTATTAATATCAAACTGATTGGTCCACATTTTTTCCCTTTTTGAGCATTGGAACCACATCAGCTCTTTTCCAGTTCCCTGGCAGTTCCCTGTTGCTCCAGTATCTGAAAGCTTTCATTCAGTGGTTCCAAGATCACATCTGCCAGCTTCTTCAGTACCCTGGGATGCCCTATGAAATAACATCAACAGCAGATCAGGCCCATGGCATTGGCAGCAGGTGGTGTTGCGATGGCACTGTCAGGGGCAGTGGGGTGATGGGACAGCAGCAGCCCCTCTACAACAGTCCCAGTTTCTCATATGGCCCATTGGGAAAATTAATTGCCCCACCCTGTTCAAGAGTCTGAATGAAGACGATCACTACAAACTTGGACATTCTTTAAATTGACAACATCACACACTGAAGTCAAGAAGAAAGTTAGAAGTGAATAGCAGAGGAACAAGTAAAGGAGACAATGATAGCATGGGCGAAAAATTTTGGTTATACGATAGAACTAGATAAATGGCAGAAACTGTGGGACACGAATTATAAATTAACGATGTCAACTGCATATAAAGAGAATTTATATAAGATGTTTTATAGATGGCACCTTCCACCTGCTAGGTTGGCAAAGATGTTTAAAGACAAATCAGCTAAATGTTGGAAGTGCCACCACTTCTTGGATCTTATTATCATATGTGGTGGACATGTGGAGAAGCAAAGAAGTATTGGACAAAAATAAATATATGGTTGGAAAAGATGATAAAACAACGTATTGAGTTTAAACCAGAAATATTTTTGCTGGGGATCTTGCCTGAAACTTATAACAAAGAAAATATATATTTAATTATTCATGTATTAACAGCAGCTAGAATTGTATTTGCACAGCATTGAAAAATGAAGAGATTTCTACTGAAGAGAAGGTGATCAGGAAAATATTAGAATGTGCAGAAATGAATAGACTAACACTAGCAATTAAAGAGAAAGAACAAACTGATTATTATATGATATAGGAAGCATTTTACCAATGGTTAGAGAATAAAAAAGGAAATTGGAAATAAAGGAAGAAGACAACAAGAATAGAAAATACATTAAGATAGAGATAAGAATAAAATGGCAACAGATAACGTGTATGATGAGAATAATCATGTTTAATGTTATTCTTGTATTTTTATTAGAAGATATGTTATGAAGGAAATGAGTTACACAAAGTATAATTGTTCAATGTATATAATTTGTGGAAGGATGTAGCACAGAAATATTTGTACCCAGACGACACACTGCTTAAGGAGAGATGAAATGTTTATATTTTTTTAAATGGAAAATAAATAAATAAACTTTATTAAAAAAAAGTTTGAGGATCCCTGAAATAGACAAATTAATAGAAAATGAAGAAGCTAAAGTACTTTGGGATTTTAGAATTCAAACAGACAAGCATCTGCCACATAATGTCTCAGACTTAACAATTGTCAATAAAAGAAAAAAAAATGGATAGTAGACATGGCAATACTTGGAGACATTAGAAGAAAAAGAAGATAACAAAATAAAAAGACCTGCAAATAGAACGACTGTGGCAAAAGAAAGTAAAGATAGTACCAATAGTAGTAGGTGCCTTGGGTACAATCAGTGCTGTGAAATGAATTTTGTGACCAAATATGTAGAGCAACCATCCCAGAAGCAATATGGGATACTAGAGAGCAGTTTAGCACTTAGCCTTTTTTGTTGTGGCTGATATGTTAATGATTTAATGACCAAAAGCACAGTAATAAGCATGCTCTCTAAATTCAAGCACTGCCCATTAGTGGTATAGCTGGTACAAGAAGAAAGGAATGAAAAAGGATGTGACCACTTGCCAATAGTTTTATTCCAATCACTTGTTCAGAACAGAAGAAACTTTACACACAAATGGATGAACTGTTGAGAAGGATTTTTTTTTATCACTACAGATGGAATATTTTCAGCAAGAACAAAGGTTTCCCTCCTCCCAAAACCTAGCTCTGAACCAAAAATGAATCAGGATAGACTATTCCTAGGCTATTGCAAGTTGAGCTATTTCTGGATAAGCAAAATTAGGCAGTCTGTACAGGACCTCCTCATTAGAAACAAAAATGTTCCCTCTTTGTTTATCAATACAACATAAAGATACTGAGAGCGAGAGGCCTAATCTGCAGATGCTGCTTTACTTCCTCTTTTACCACTGGCAGTTTGAAGAAAAGTATTAGTAGGGAATATATGTACTCTTAGCTCATGGTTGAATTGTTGGATTCTGTATTCTCTGACCTTGCTTTTCTGCAGATGCTTCTTATCAGGCTACATAAGGTCATTAGTGCATGAGAAAGTGCAGTTTGTTTGTATTTAGTAGCTTGCTTTTCAATCTTGGAGGAAAGATTGTGTGATTTCTTTTTGTTTATAGTCCTTGAGGATGGTAGTTCCTGTGGAGGATATGCCCTGAGTTGTTTGAGTCCTTAGATTTTAGGTTATATTTTTTAAATATAAGGAATTAAAGAAATGGGATCTTTTATAAGCACTGGAACAGACAGGTAAATATATTGTGTGGAACAGACATATTTTCTGTTTAATATTTCTAGTTTTGTCCTATGGTCAGCATGTCCCCTCTTGCAGTTTTGCTTCCGCGCATGCTCAGTAGCTGAAAATCAGCCCAAAACACAGCTGAGGAGCTGATCAGCTGGGCTTCGGGAGAAGGAATAAAGGTTAGTATAAACCCGGGGGCAGGAGGGAGGGCCCACTTCAAGCTGCAGAACAGGAACAAGCTGCAGAACAGTAAAAAATTCACAAAAAATTCACAAAAAAGGATGGCGGCGCCCACGGACCGGCACTGACCGATCCAGCTTAGTGACATCACAAGCGGGTTGCTACCGGTTCGGGCGATCCGGTCCGAACCGGGAGGAACCCACCTCTGGTCAGCAGATCTAACATGACACAGCCTCTGTGCTGGAAAATATTGTAGTCAATGTATTTATTACAAAGTTCCAGTTAAATTGAAATAAATTAATATATATGAATGATTGTGCATTATGAAACATATAATTGTAAAATTATGTAATCTAAATAATTCTTTATAATCTAAAGGACTGTTGCCATTGTCTCAGTGCTATAGAAAAAGAAACACAAGATAACCAAGACCCAAAAACGTGAGAACTCAGGCTGGATATTCAGAAGTTGTTTAGCAGTTCATCATATCTTCTCAACTATGCCAAGTCTGCAGATATTTCAGTCAAACTAGATACTTAGCCATGAAGAACTTGATTATGTTACAGATAAGCCATACCAGCAAAGTTTCAAGTTACTAAAAAATATTCCATTACTTAGAAAGTAAATAATGCTTTAACTAGATTCAGACTAGCTTCATGCTTTATTTCTTAATCCATTTATCACAAGAAAAATCCAGTGATTATTAATTTGGGATACAATGTCTGCATGTATACTTTTATGCAAGTGCCATTGAATATGTAAGATTTCTGTATGAAGTATAAAAGGCATAGGGTGGTGCAGAGATTTTGCTAAATCTTAAAACAAAATTTTACATGGTAGTTATGTAATACAGGTAGTCTTCGAGTTACGAATGTAATGGAGCCTGCCCATTCCATTCGTAACCCGAGGATTCGTTGGAGTGAATCTCGTACCTTGAACGAGATCACTCCCTCCTTCCGTGCACGCATTCGCTAATCGAATGTGAGTCTCATTACGTGCACATGAGGTATTTCAGGGTGAGGAAGGCGATGGGGAGCTTACTGATGGAACAGGCCACCTGCCTAAGACCACCCAAGGCCTCCCTGACCCACTGAAATATGCTCCCCAAATTGCTTTTCCCCACCCAACCTGCCATGCTGGGTCACTTACCTTGTGAAGATCTAGCAAGCAGTTTCCTCTCCAGCCTCGTGCGCCCCTCTGCAGTTCCGTTTGGGTCTCCCCTGGCCTGTTGCCGGCCGAAATGGAGCTTCTGAGGGGAGGATCTGCCCCTCAGAAGCCCCGTTCAGGCATCCAGAGGCCCCCGGAAGCTCCATTTCGGCCAGGAACAGGCTGGGGGAGGCCCACAGAGGGCTGAACAGAGCATCTAAGGACTGGATCCGGCCCCCGGAAGCTCCATTTCGCCAGCAACATGCCGGGCGACACCTCTGGATGCCCTAATGGGACTTCTGAGAGGAGGATCCTCCCCTCAGAAGTTCCATTTCAGCCAGCAACATGCAGTACAAATTTTGCAGAGCCTCTGTGGTTGTTCGTAAGGGTGAACAACTGCCGTGGTGCTGCAAGATTCGTAGTTTCGGGTCTTGTTTGCAAACTCTAGGGGGCGCTTTTCCCATAACTTCAAACTTTCGCTAAGGGAACTCTCATATCCCGGAGATTACTTATAATTTTTCACTTCTAACGATGGAGCAAAATGTGTCTGCACCACTCTGTTCACTATTTCTAATACGTTTATTCAGAATTTTGTTTTGCTTAAAGGATGACAATATAACAACTGTGGTGTGATTGGTAGGACTTTTATTGTTCATGTAAAATGCCGTGGTAAGCGGGAGGGGGAGATACTGGCTCAGTGATAGATAGACATATAGGCAAATCAGAATGCTGCTTATTATGAGCTCACAATTGGCAGTCATAGCATTTCTGGAAATGGAAAAATTTGGCTGTGAAGAGAAATTAGTATTCACTTCTCAATGTGGTTTGAGATGTATGGGACCAACTGCCATCAGCTCTAAGAATTCTTCACCAGGCAACATAGTTAAAATCTAGGAAAAACAACTGATTCCAGTTACAGACACAAGCAAAGCTATGAGTTAACATACATTTTATACAAAGAAAATCAGCAGTGCCATTGTATTACAGGTCCCTCTATATTTTTATGCAATGAAAGTACATATTGCATACTTATCTGAGCAACAAATATTGAACACAAAATGGATCTGAGGAATCAAAAGATTTAGATCCCTTGACTTTGAGACTAGAAGTGTGAATTTGACTAAAAATTAATAGGGGACTTGACTAGCCTGGAATACTAAGATGCAATTGGTTTTTTCTCATTCTTCAGTAAAGATACTTTCTATAAGCTAGCTGTACAGATTTTACGAGCAAATTAAATATTGTTGGAAGAAATGTCCATCTGGGTTCATTTCCAAGTGGGAAGAAAGACACTGGAAACATGGAGGCTGATTGGAAAGATGTTTTAATGGTGGACAGGACCATATGGTTTGAGGTCCTGGACAATCCAGCATATGGGTGAGAGAAAAGAGATTTATACCCTCTCTTGGGCTTTGAACTTGCTTCCTGTTCCTGTGAAAGAACTGTATTCTGATTGGTTGTCAGACTCCCATGGGGCCATGCAGGGGTAACTTTGTAGGTTGTCTTGAGTCCCAGACTTGGTTGAATCTTGCTGGGTGATGTAATGAAGGGGCTTTGGGTAATTCCTATTATGGCTTAATGACTTTGTCCTGATTTGGATCTTGAGTGAGGGCTAATCCTATCATCCTGGAGCTGAAGGTCTTTTGTCTTGTAGATAAACTGGCACCAAAATATCTGCTGGGGCTGAGTTTCTGTGTCCCTTAAGATTTCTATTTCTCTTTTAGGGGAAATATTCTGCCTTTTTAATATTTCCTAGAATATTTCATTCTTCTAGGAGAGGGGTGGGTGCTAACTTTCTACAATATTATACTCAGCAAAAGGCACTGATTCCAGTATCTTTTATGAGCTTTATGATACCAATTAGCAAGACAGAATGGTGTTCTGAGGAATGCTTTTTCCAAAGAATATGGCATAAGTGGGGTAACTTGACTCCCCAAGCCATTTTTCTTACACAAATTTACATATACATATAAAGACATCAAATGAATTGGGCTGCGTTTCACGGGTTTATGGTAGCTCTAATAGTGTACTAACGAGTCTGTTGGACTAGCGGCCCATCAATTCCGGCACGAGGTAGCATAAAGCTGATTGGGCAGGAATACGCCGTCCCCAAATCATTGTCATCCGCGTGCAGAAACTTCAACTCCCAGAATCCCAGGCAGCGGTAACAAAAGACGCCCTAAATTCTCTGATGTTCTTAACACAGTAAAGCGGATGGTTTTGGAATAAATCATCAGGAGAGTACGCTTCCTAAATAGCTTTCTTCCACGGCGCCGTGTGGCTTAAAAGGGTCCTGGCCGCCCCTCTCTCTTTCTTTTCCTCCGGTTCCCAGGAGGGCAAAAGAACTGAAAAGAGCAGCGTTGTGAGAAAAGGGCGGACAGGGTGGTGGTGGTGTCAGCCAATGTTTTAAAAATCAATACATAAAGCAATAAACATTGAACTCGAGGAACCGGTGAAAGAGAGGGATGCGCCAGGGCAGCCCCTCATGCTTTAGGCCCCACCACTTTCGCCACTCCGGGCTCCTCCAATCAGCCACCGGCTCCTACCACCAGCCTTGGGCGCTTTTCCAGACCTTTTTCCTCGACTCACCTTAGCGCAACCGCGGGCCATGACGAAACCTCGGCAACCCCGCCTCTTGCCGGCGATCACGTGGATGCAAAGTCCTTATCCACGCCTGGATTCGGTCAGCTGTTGCTGCATTTGTCGGCTTTGTGGTGGCGCGCGAGGAGCTCGAGACTAGTGCTGGTCGCTGCTTTTTGCCCGTTCCCCTCGCTCCTGCGGAGCTGCGGTAGGGCGGTAAGTAATTTGAGGCTGGAAAGAGAGGAAGGGCGAAAAGATGGGAAGGTATAACAGAAACGCGGTGGGAATTGTCTTTCCTACAACGAGGTTGCCCTTGCTGTAGGATGGCACGACGATTAGATTCCTGTACTGCAACTGTCTTCCAAATGGGTTAGACTTCAAGCCCCATTATCCCCAGACAGCGCTGGGTGGGAATTGTGAAATCCCAAAACCTTTCAGGAAGGCAACCAGTTCAGAGAGAGGAAGCTGCTATCCTGGACCGCCAGTCTCTGAATGGGTAAAGACCCTCCGCTCTTTCTTCCCCGCATGAAGTCATTCCTCCGTGTTTTTAAATTTGATTTAATTCCGCCGCTTCACTCTGATTGCGCTTTGATAGTGATTTGGCATCACCAAAGTGGTTTAATAGAGGAATTTCCATTCCATCGTTACCTTTGCCGCCCTGAAAGATTCGCTCCGAAAGTAGAATGCTTGTCAAATGAGCACTGGAACCCGAACTGGTCCAAAATTAAATCTTGTACTATAGTTTTATTTCCTGGTATCTGATGCTTATGCCCAGGGTGAAAAGATTAGTCAAAGAGAATAATGATTATAATAACAGGGAGCAGTATGATTTCCTCCGCTCCTCCTGGCTGCATCTGTTTGGAAGGACGTCACTATGATTCATTCCTCCTATATTATTACAGTGCTGACTTTAAGAAATAAGGAGGCAAATTTATCAAAGCAGGGGTAGACTTAAACATCCTTGTCCCACCTCTCCCTCCCCCACCCCCCGAATTTCGCATTCGTTCAAAAACATACTGGAAACTATACAAAAATGCTATCCCAGGAGTCTGATGCATTTAATTTTTACTGAATGTTTAACCTCAATGCTGCAAGACAGACAATTTCTCCCACCTCTCATATAGATTTGTGTAAAATATAGGCACATTTATTCTGTGGTGTGATCAAAACTAAAAAACCCATCAAAAGTAATCATTTTTTAAAATGTGTTGTAAAAAAAAGAAAAGAAAAGGGTAATCTGATATAAATAAATATACAGATTTAAAACCCATTCAATTGTTAAGAGAGAGATGTTGGCTTTGCAGAAACAGTTTAAATTAATCTGTTTGAGTGAATAGAAATATGTTTGTACTATTTGGAGATAAAATAGCCTTTCTCAAAATATGAACTAACCAAGGAACAGAAATCAAATAATAAGAAAATTGCTGAAGACAATGGGATGACCTGCTTTCTGCAAAGAAAAGTCTATGTATATATTCAAACTTGGAACATGGGCTGCACAGCAGAGCTAAACTCCTTGCCTCTATCTCTGATTTCCATGTGTATAGCTAAATTTCTGGTATGAGACTAACATGTTCATTTGAAATAAGAATAGAAATAGAATAGAATAGAAAAATAGAAGAGGATAGGATAGGATAAGATAGGATAGGATAGGATAATAATAGAATAGAATTAGAATAGAATTAGAATAGAATAGAATAGAATAGAATAGAATAGAATAGAATAGAATAGAATAGAATAGCTGGAAGGGACCTTGGAAGTCGTCTAGTCCATTTAAGAAGGTTTTTCTTTAAAAAAAATATGAGCATATGAAGAGAACACCCAATTCTTAGCTGAATTCTCCAGAACTCTTCATCAGGCACGAGGTTTGGATAACTTGTACATTTTTAAAAAATCATCTTTTTTTTTTAAAAAAGAACTATATTTAAAAAATATCATTAAAATAGCTCCTAATGTTCCATGGTTGTGAAGGATTTTTGTATTTTTTTTACATTAAATTAATGTATGAAATGGATACAATTGTCTTGCCACTCCCCAGTATTGTGTATTTTGTATTAATGCTTTCAGTGCTTGTGAGAAGAGCTCACCACAATTCGTTTGTGCCTTTGTGTCATTGTTGATTCCTGAAGAGTCCAGCATTAGTCCCTGCTGTTTTCCTCACTAGAATTTGGAAGGGGTTTGCCTTTGCTTGCTTCCTAGATTGAAAGAGTGTGAGTGGCCCAAGGTTACCTCATTGGCATTGTGCTTCAGGTGGGATTAGTATTTATGATCACCAGATTTGTGGCCCAGTACCCAGTACCAGAATTATTTCAGGCAAGCTGGTAGAACTGTATGTGTATAAATTAATATACATCCTTATACATCTGCGGCTGCGTGTATTATATAAATATGAGAGGTTCATATTTAATAACTATTTTAATAATAGTTGAAAAGCATTGTTTCTAGTGCCATTCAATCACAATCTTATCTAATGATAAGTGTCAGTCCAGTGCGGTAGGTAAGAGATTCCTAGAGTGCTCTTTATTGTTGTAGGGTAGAGTAACAGAATCTTGAACCTCCTTTTTTAGAGTTTATCTCTGCTCCATCTTAAACAAATCCTCATCTTGAGTATAAGTTTCTTTCTCCCATTTTGCTTTTTCTCAAGACCCAGTAATCTCTTCAGAGATAACCCTATTAATAGTTCACTCATTCCTTTTCCATTCCCAATGGAATTGGGTATTTGGAAACTAGATAAAGGGCCTGAAAAAAAGAAGCTAAGGCAGGAGAACAAAAAGTGTGGTCTATTGGCACCCTGTTTGATGTCCCCAAATCCTTCCTATAGTAGGTGGAACCATGGATTTCAGCCTGGCATTTAGGGGGATTGGGGGAAGCTTAAGAGCAACATAGGTGCCTTAAAAATTGCAGAGGTTTAAGATGCCCATTTGATCCATTAAAATACCAGCTGAATCCCCACCCTATAAAAATGAACTTTCCTTTGGAATAGGGCCCTTGATATTCTGTGCAATCTGTTGTGACCTCAAGGCAACCTGACTTAAAATATGTGATTAGGTTTAATACAGATAATTCAGCTGAACACACCTAGATTCCTCTTATGCTATGACAGTTTAAGGTAAATTCAACAGACTTGTTTGATGTACTTAGCAATAAACTAAAGTTGTGTTTCTAGATTCAAGGGATTGTCCAAAGGTTAAGCAAAGCAACTTTAGCATCTTGTGTAACTGAACATTCCATACTGAGGCAGCAGTTTACAAAGGAATATTAATACAGGCGATAAGTACAATACAACTTGTTAGTCTTACAGGACAGGATTCAATTACTTGAGAATAGAATACATTTGGTGGCACTACACCAGTTTGGTCTAGTGCAGGGGTCGGCAACCAGCGGCTCCAGAGCCGCATGCGGCTCTTTGGACCCCCTGCTGTGGCTCCCTGTCCCATCACTGGCTGGCCTCGCCCTCCCCTCCCTCACCTGGCCTGAGAAGGTAAGGGCGACGGCATGAATGGAGAAGCGGGCGTGGCTGATTCTCCGGCGCTGGTTGAGGAACATAGCCACCCCCGGCCGAGGCTTCCCTTCTCCCTCCTCCCTCTTCCCCCTCTCGCGACTCCCTGGCTGGCTGTGGCGGGGGCAAGAGTGTGCGCATGTGCGGGGAGACCCTCAAGAAAGCGCCAAGCACAGCAAAGGCGTGCTCGGAGGGCGGGCGGCGGGCGACTGCTCGCATAAGGAGGTTCTTTGGACGTGGCTTCTCTCCTGCCCTAAGGATCTGGCCATTGCCTTGCTGTGTCCCGTCCCGTCCCGTCCCCCTGGTAGCTCTTCGGCCGAGCGCAGTGGGTGTAAGCTCCAGCCTGAAGCAGCAGAAAGTGAAGGCTGCCTTCGCTCTGGTGACCATCCTCCCCCTCCTCCTCATGCAGGGGGGGGGGTACGGCAAGGCGATGGCCAGATCCTTAGGACAGGAGAGAAGCGACCCTGTAGCTGCCTTCACGCCACATTTGCGCGTAAGGCAGCCTTCACTTCCTGCCACTTCGGGCTGGAGCTCACACCCTCCCCGCTTGGCTGAAGAGCTGCGGGGAGGGGGGACAGGACGGGACACGGCAAGCCAATGGCTGGATCCTTAGGGCAGGAGAG
>QLTV01000448.1:1284442-1309493 GCA_003457575.1 Thermophis baileyi
ATAAATATTATAAAAAAGTAAATTCTGTTTGTGATAATTGTTTGGCTACACTATATTTTTAATATGCTAGTTGTGATAATTTTATGCCAAGTCAAATTGTCCATAGTCATATTTTATGTTCCTAAAGTAACAGAATGACTTTCAATCTTAAAAAGACAAAAAAGTGCTAATGTAGCATTTTTATAAATATTATAAAAAAGTAAATTCTGTTTGTGATAATTGTTTGGCTACACTATATTTTTAATATGCTAGTTGTGATAATTTTATGCCAAGTCAAATTGTCCATAGTCATATTTTATGTTCCTAAAGTAACAGAATGACTTTCAATCTTAAAAAGACAAAAAAGTGCTAATGTAGCATTTTTTTCAATTTTTCCAAAAATTTCCGTTTCCCCCCCCCCAAAAAACCGGAAAAAAACCAGGTTTTTTTCTGAGGTTCAAAATTTCCGGAAATTTTACATCTCTACTATTTGTACAGTTAGTCCTTGACTTACAAGCACAATTGAGCCTAAAATTTCTGTTGCTAAGCGGGACAGTTGTTAAGTGAATTTTACTCCATTTTGCTTTCTTGCCACAGTTATTTAAGTGAATCCTTGCAGTACTTAGTAATACGGTTGTTAAATGAATCTGGATTCCCCATTTATTTGTCAGGTCACAAAAGTTGATCACATGGCCCCGGGACAATGCAACCATTATAAATATCTGAAACATCTGAATCGTGATCACGTGACTATGGGGATGCTGCAACGATTGTGAAAAATGTTCATAAGTCACTTTTTTTCAGTGCTGTTGTAACTTCAAACGGTCACTAAATAAACTGTTGTAAGTCAAGAACTACCTGTACTACTTTGCTTCCTTTGTCTTTCTATTTCCATTTTGTTATCTTCTCCAGTTCTTTCTCTCCTATTCTTCTGTCTCCAGGTACTGCTAAGTCTACTAGGCAGACTTTTTTTGTTTTTTCTCACTGACATTTGTTAAATCTGAGGTGTTATGTGGCAGGTGCCTGTCTGTTTGATTTCTAAAGTCTCAGACTTCGGGTTCTTCATTTTCTATTACTTTCTCCATTTTATGGTCCTATCAGTTCTTGCTTTCAGGCAAATGCAGATCTTTCCATGCACCATTGTTGCTACTTTGTCATGCCATTGTTTGTAGTCAGTCTCTTTGTAGCAGCTAGCAAGTCTATTATTATTAAATTTATTTGCTGCCCGTTTTGCGCTTTGAGGTGACTTTGAGGCAATATCTGCTTTTATTGTAAAGCTTGTCTGCCTTACGGTATTTTCATTTCTGAATACTGATTTCTCCCTTCAACTTTTTCTTAGCATAATGTCTTTGAACTCTACATGGGGATAAGAAGATCAAGGTAGTGATTGGCTGCACCACAGCACTTTCCTTGGAAACATCTCCACCTGTCCCCCTCAACATGCATGCAGACACACATGGCAAGTCACATGGCAAGCTTATAGATAGGCAAGTCACATATTATGCATTTACTGGAGAGTAAACTGATGAAGGCACTCCTAGTGCCTCTAGGGTGAGGCTCTAGAGGCACTAGGGCGTGCCTTCATCAGTTTACTCTCCACTAAATGCATAACATGTGACTTGTCATATCTATAAGTTTGATAACTTAATGTTGGCCAGGGAGCAATACCTGAAAGCACCTACATATTCTCAATTTTTCAAATATGCTACAAATCAGAAAAGTCTAAAGGCCATAATACATCTGCAATAGTCTCGATTCTCACCAATAGATTTATTGATAACTTTTCTTTGCAATTGATACACTTATATTTCAGTTTGCAATGTGACATTCACATCTGGTCCAATCCAGGGCGGGGGACTGGAACTCTGTGTTCACAGAAATCAAGAACAGTTTTAGGAAAAAAATTCTTGGAGATCCCTGTAAACAGTTCAATGCATATTAAGTCAATGGAGGCCCTCTCCTCATAAGTCAGTGCAAATTCACAGCCTAGAGGATTAGTATGTTGATCCATAATGTAGCATTTTAATGGAATGGAATGGAATGGAATGGAATGGAATGGAATGGAATGGAATGGAATGGAATACTTTATTTGGCCAAGTGTGATTAGACACAGAGGGAGTTTGTCTCCAGTGCAGAAGCTGTAAGTGTACATGCAAAGCAACAGAGTAATAATTTAACAGATTAACAGATTAACAGAGTTGGAAGGGACCTTGCAGGTCATCTAGTCCAACCCCCTGCCCAAGCAGGAGACCCTACATCTGCCTCTACCTAGGATTGAACTCACAACCTCCTCATCCTTATCCTCATCATATCAATAAGAAGGGATAGTAAAGAAGATAATAATGTTATAGCCATACAACATAGGTAAACGTACATAGACATTAGACAGTACTGTGAGAATTAGGTATTCAGTGGTGTGATGGCATGGGGGAAGAAACTGTCCCTGTATCTAGTTTTGGCATGCAATAGCAGCCATAGCAGCATCTTGAGATGCTATAGCAGCATCTCGAGGGGAGAAGTTGAGGGGTCTGTAGATATTTTCTCAACCCCAAAATACCTCTTAATTACAGATACCTCTTTACCTTTAGCACTATCCAACCATCACAAATAATTTAAAACAAACAAACAGGGATTGCAAAGTAACATAACTAAGATATTTCTCACTATACTGTAAGTCTTTCATACATTACACAATGAAGTACACACTCATATCAAAGATAGTTAAGTGCATGGCTTAGCACGTGTCTGCCTGCTTTCATTTCTGTTAGTTTACAAAAGATTTTGATATTTATTTTCTGTTTTATGAATTATGAAAAGGCTTAATGATGAGTGGATATATACAGCAATTCGATATAATTTACCTACTTAAAAATGTTTTATTTGTTCTCGTTTGAAGCTTATTTTGCCTTGAGGTTCTACTTCCTTAGTCAGTTACCTTGCATAAGCACAACACAAATTAGTGTTTCTCTGGCTAACTAACAAAAGAATGTGAAAATGCTGCTTGCTGTTGTCACATGAATGTATGATGCTGAATTATGTCAACATCATTCTTTTGGTACCTCTTGGATGGAATAGATAGAATCTAATGAGAGATTAAATAACTTTCATCCATAAATATTTTTATACTTCCAAAACAATGTCCAGAAATATTTTAACAATTGCTTGTCTAACAAAAAGAAATTCATAGTATTTTTAGTCCTATTCACCACATTGCATGAGTATCCTCTCTGAATATTTTGCAAATAGGAAGTATAGAATTCATTGGCGGTAGCCCTGCTTATTGAAACATATTCATTTCTTATCTATTCAACAGCATAAACTAAGAATGAAAACTAAAAAAAATATAAAGGAACAACGAGAAGCATATAAAATAATTTGTTTAAATTAACTTAAAATTATAATTGTTTAAAAAAACACTAGAATTATGATTATTTAAGCTAGTTCACCTTGAAACGCACTGGGCAGTGTATAGTTAAAATCAGCATTATTCCTCAAAACAATGGAATTTTCCCTTTTATGCCTTTTTACTAGGGACCTAAAGGAGTCACATCAGGTCCTCTGCTTTATATATTGCAGTGGTGGCGAACCTATGGCACACGTGCCAGAGGTGGCACTCAGAGCCCTCTCTATGGGCACGCACACCGTCACCCCAGCCCAACTCCATCGTGTTTCTCCCACAGGGGGGAGAGAGGGAGGGAGGGAGAGAGAGAGAGGGAGGGAGGGAAAGAGAGAGGGGGGGAGGGAAAGAGAGAGAGGGAGGGAAAAAGAGAGAGAGAGAGAGAGAGAGAGAGAGAGGGAGGGAAAGAGAGAGGAGGGAAAGAGAGAGGGAGGGAAAGAGATAAATGATATTACCAAGTTTTTCTTTTTTATTGTTGCTAAACGTAATATTTCAAAAGCAGAAAAAAATGAAGGGGCATAAAAGTGCATTTATCATGTTTTTCTTAGAACAATTAGCTGAACTCTGCCTTGTTTATCATTATTTTAGGTAGTAAAACCTCATTATTCAGGTTAAATTGCCGTGTTGGCACCTTGCGATAAATAAGTGGGTTTTGGGTTGCAGTTTGGGCACTCAGTCTCTAAAAGTTTCGCCATCACTGATATATTGGAACATTGTTTCTCAACCATGGCAACTGTTAGATGCATGGACTTCAAATTCGCCCTGCTAGCTGGGTAAGTCTGGGAGTTGAAGTCCATACATCTGAAAATGGCCAAGTTTGAGAAACTGTGTAGGGCCAGAGATTAGATCTCTGGCCCTAAACAGGAGGGCTAATTTGGTGTAATAGTTAAGACACCTGACTAAAAATTGGGAGACAGTGAGTTACACAACAGTCCTTCCTTAGACACAAAGACAGCTGTGTGACCTTGGACCAGTCTCCCAGTCTCAGTCTTATGAGGCAATGGCAAACTACTTCTGAAGATACTACCAGAAAATGGTAGAGACCGGTCCAGGCAGTTTCCAGGAGTCAAAAATTGACAAGAAGAAGAAGAAGAAGAAGAAGAAGAAGAAGAAGAAGAAGAAGAAGAAGAAGAAGAAGAAAAAAAAAAGTTAAGAGATATTATTTGGCCCAGATCAATTTCCTGGTTAGTTTTGTGATTGAGAGAAATGTGAATATTTTATTATAGTGTTTCTCTGTCATAATATCAATGTCAACTATTTCCATAATTTTCTATGTGGTATCAAATATACTTTTCATGTCCTGTTGTTCTCTGTTCTGAGAGAACTGTAGTTGACATCTTTCCTACCTTTGCTTGTGCCCATTTTTCTACAGAGAATGCAAAACTTCAGATAAAACGGTTTCTATCTAGTAGAATTTTACAAGGTTTGCAGTGCTTAGTACTTTTATTCTAAATTGAGTTCCCTAGGATTCCACATAGACACACCTCACTAGAAAGTGGTTTCACAGGGATTGTCATTCATCTGTGTGTAGCTGCTTAATTTAGATTTAGGATGGATACCAGAGAACAAAAACACTAAAAGGAGATGCCAGGATGGTAATAAACATTTTAAAAAGTTTATTAAGAATTTTCCCTTAAATATACAGGTAGTGGTGCAAAGAGCCGTGGCTAGAATACAGTATTGCAGACTAATTCTGCTAACTGCCAGCAGTTTGGCAGATCGAATCTCACCAGGCTCAAGGTCAACTCAGCTTTCCATCCTTCCGAGGTCAGTAAAATGAGGAGCCAGATTGTTGGGGGCAATATGCTGACTCTGAAAGCCGCTTAGAGAGGGCTGTAAAGCACTGTGAAACGGTATATAAGTCTAAGTGCTATTGCTACTCCGTGCTAGTTATGATTGAAGAGCCGAGGTGGCGCAGTGGTTAGAGTGCAGCACTGCAGGCTACTTCAGCTGACTGCTAGCTACAGTTCGGCGGTTCAAATCTCACCGGCTCAAGGTTGACTCAGCCTTCCATCCTTCTGAGGTGGGTAAAATGAGGACCCAGATTGTTGGAGGCAATATGCTAACTCTGTAAACTGCTTAGAGAGGGCTGTAAAGCACTATGAAGCGGTATATAAGTCTAAGTGCTATTGCTATAATAAGGACTGGGAAATTTGTCTTTAAGCAGCCCAGTCATTAAGCAAAATGTCAGGTCACTGCAACTTGCAACCTTCCATGCTGGCTTACCTTGTTGACTTTGTTTGCTGGTTAGGAAGGTCATGAGTGGCAATCCTTTGATGTGGGATGCTGTAATCATTGTAAATGTGTGATTATTGCCAAGTGCCCAAATCAGATTATGTGACCATGGGGGCACTGATGAAGTTAGTACAAGGATCAGCTTTAAATAATATTTTTCAGTGCCACGGTAACTTTGAATGGTTACTAAACAAATGATTATAAGCCAAGGATTATCTATATTTACAGCACCAGAAAAATATGACTCCAGTCAACTGAGTGAACCCCAAACAGTAGGGTAAGCCCAAAACTGGGAAAGGTTTTTGAAACAGTCACAAGAAGTTGGGGAAAAGGTAACTCTTATAGCCTCCCCCATCACACACACATTCTTTCCTGCCCTTCAAAATCCTAACCTAATGCTGGAATAATTATCAAATGGAAATTAATGTTTATATTTAGACTCATTGGAGAGGTGGATATTGCAAGAAGTAAAAAAGCACATAATGGAAACTATACATTGAAAGCAATGTGCTAGCATCAACTGTTTACCTAGTACTTAAGAGGAAAACAAAAGCCTTTAGGATGAAACTGATTAGGGTCTTGTCAGTTTCGCATAGTAGCTGTGAATGGGCCAAACCTTCTAATCAACAAATTAAGGTAATAGCTGATTTTGTTAACTTGCAGCTTTTTAGGAATCAGTTCTGAGGTGAAGAAAAGCAGCTCAGAAAGATATGTTTAGGCAATCTCTCCACTCTGGGAGGCGGCGAGAGAGAGAGAGAGAGAGAGGGAGAGGGAGAGGGAGAGAGAGAGAGAGAGACAGAGAGAGAGAGAGAGAGAGAGAGAGGGAGAGAGGGAGAGAGAGAGAGAGAGAGAGAGAGAGGAGAGAGAGAGAGAGAGAGAGAGAGAGAGAAAACAGGTCAGGAGGTCATGCTGACGATACAGAAATACAGTAGTTGTCTAACCAATATAAAAGCTAATTTTACCATTCAGCATTAAACTGTTATCAGTCACATTGCTACTGTTCGTGAGATCTGTTGTGGTTGAACGTAGCATTACGTTGGGAATAATTGGGAAGTCATGTTAAGATTGTAAGTAAAGACAAAGTAAAGACAGTATGAAACCATGGTTTGTTTTGGACTTTTTCTGTTCTGGCCATGGTTTTGCCATGATATGTGAACCAAAATTAAGACCAGCTTAAGCTGCTGTGTTGCAAGTTCAGTTTTCCATCTCATGGGTATAAGCGTGGGTTTCTTTATAGGTCCATGGGCTGTTAGGAACTGGGCCATGCAGCTGGAGGTGAGCGGTGGGCAAGCCAGTGAAACTAAAACTGCCCTCTCCTGTTCCGTAAAAAAATTGTCTTCCAGGAAACTGATCCCTGGTGCCAAAAAGGGACCGCTGCGCCGAGGTGGCACAGTGGTTAGAGTGCAGTACTGTAGGCTACTTCAGCTGACTGCTAGCTGCAGTTCGGCAGTTCAAATCTCACCGGCTCAAGGTTGACTCAGCCTTCCATCCTTCCGAGGTGGGTAAAATGAGGACCCAGATTGTTGGGGGCAATATGCTGGCTCTTTGAACCGCTTAGAGAGGGCTGTAAAGCACTATAAAGCGGTATATAAGTCTAAGTGCTATTGCTATTGCTATAGAACCAAACAAGCTCGAGGTAAAATATACTTTCCACACCTATTTGAGATGATACAAGAACCTACTTCGGCCATCATGCAATTACTCCCCTCCCCCTATGGAACAAAATAGTAAATGCTGGCTGGAGAGCTATCATGAAATGGATAAGATATCAGAAGATCTTGGAGGGGGACTAGCAACAATTTTCCAAGTTACCTTGTGCAGTACTCATGATTAATACTTAGTGTGTCACAAGATACGATGAATAAGTCCGGCAGGCTCGTGTCTCATAATCATTATTGTACCAGCCTGCTGGAAACTTCATGTACAATGGCATTAGTAATTTTTGCTTTATGGTCATAAAGCATTTCTTGTTCTAGTACCTGTGTTTTATTTTAAAACTCTGCTTGCTTATGCTCTTAATTCAGTTCCTGAACATTTTGTTTACTTCTGCACTCAGCTGAAAACTGGCTGGGATGTGTTTTTAATCCTTTCAGTACTAAGGACTAAGCAAACATAATTAAGCTGCATTTGCAAAGAATGTGATTGAACACTTCTGCAAAAAGCTCTTGCTTTCACTAAGTGTGGAAGACGTGGTTAGAATGTACTTTCCATGTACAAGATCCTATGTCTGAACACTGGCATTTTCAGGAGGGCTACAAAAAACCCAGTCTGGAAGAACCATTCTGATAGATAGGCCAAGGATCAGTCTAGATATACAATACTACCTAGATAGAAAGTACCTTGCTATTGAAAAACAGCAAGTCAGTATTTGTTATAGTTATTTTTTGGGCAATCTAGATCTGATTAGTACTGAGATGGTACTTGGTTAGGACATATAAAAAAATGCGATGTCACATGCTCGGCTAGTGAAGACAGCAGGTCTGTTATACTCACTGTACCATTTTGAAGCTGTTTTGGGTAGTCACGGAGTTAATATAGTTCATTACAAAGTGCCTTGGAAGCTTCCATAGCTTCTTCACCATAGATAAGGGAGCAACAACTGCTTAAAGGGCATTCTGAACAAGTGTTTCTCAAAGTTGAGCAATTTTAAGATGTGTGGACTTAACTCCCAAAATTCCTCAGCCAGCATGTGGTTTAATTGAAGCATGAAGTGAAGTTTGGCCAGAAATTTGGGCCAATGAAATAATAAACATGCCAATATTTTCTGGTGTTTACAAATGTTGGGTAACCAACATTTGTTGTCTTCTATCCAAGGGCAGAGATCTTCGATTGCACTAAGAGGGTGGCATAGCATACCTCTTTCTTTTTTATTGCCCACGGTTAATGTAATTTTTGATTCATTTTGATGTATTACTTCCCACCATGATTTGGAGACAAACTAGTATGCATGGTGGAGCATGTAAATTCAGCCTCATATCTCAAGAAAACCATGTAAGCATGTGGTTGTTTCAGTGTTTTTATCTGTGTTCCCTGACTTTTCCCAGTGCAAAGAAAGGGAAATGTTAAGGGAAACTCCATTCCTGTTTGCTCTGATAGAGGTTGACTGTACACTATATATTTTAACTGCAAGAAAGAGAGAGGGATCTCATTTTTTAATAAGGGTCACAAAAGCATCACATTCATTTAAAGTCTGTCTTTTTAATATATTTTTCTCTGCCTATGAACTATGCACCAGTTTTTGTACAATTAGATGTGTGCTAAAAATATATTTTCCCCTTGACATTTAAGAGTTCACAATAGTATTTTTGAGGTACCTTCAGAAAATGTCATATCATTTGTATGACATTCTATTGTATTCTATTGTTTTACATGTTTTATTATTTCATTTTGTTGATTTTTTTTTCTTGCACTCTGCCCAGGTGTGCATTGCATGATGTATGGCAGGGAGATATTTTAAATATCTAATAATCCAGCACGGGAGTAACAGTGCTTTTAATTTTTGTTTATTACATTATTTTTTCTCTAAAATGCTTTTGGTCATCTTTACAATAACCATATGAAATAGGAGAAAAGGTAACTGGGCCAAAGCCATTTAGAGAGAACTTCATGGCAACATGGGATTCAACAGTGTTATCTTTCCATTTTACTTCTCTGACCAGTCCAGAGTACAGAATTGGCAAAATACCCTTCTCGATGGTAGCATATTTCTGAAGAAAGAGTTAGTTTGATTTGGTAGCTAGAACACCAGGCTACAAATCAGTAAACTCTGAGTTCTAGTTCCACTTTAGGCACAAAGCCAGCTTGGTGACCTTGTGCCAGTCAATCTTTCTCAGCTCCAAGAAGCAGCCAATGACAAACTACTTCCAAAACCATGCCAAGAAAACTGCAAACATTTAAAAAGTGATCCAATTCCTTCAGTTGTGTTTAACCAGGATTTACTACTTTTTATGTTTTAGATAGATTTACATACGGCTTTGAAGATGACCCCAAAGCATGAAAAACAGGTAAGCACTGCAATTTTAAAAATACAACACTAAACTGGTTTTTGCCTCAGTGAAAGTGGAAATGTGCCCAACTGCTATGAATGAACCATGCAACTCAGTTTCCCCTTTTCAGATATTTTTGGTAGCATCTTAGGACATAAAGAAGATTGTGTAACTGCTACTCTGAAGAAATGGCAAAAAGCCCTTTTCACTGAATATGAAATGCTTAGAGCTATACAGCTTTTGAAAGTATGGTTGCAACCAGAGGAAATTTCACTGACACTTTCTGTTTCTTAAGGTTTGAAAGCAAAGAAAAGCTAGAGACCTCTGGCATGTATATTTCTTTAAAATATACGGCTTTTTAAACTTTCTTAAAGTAAGTTTTCCCCATGAAATTTCTGACCTAATTGTGAATACAGAGGTTAGAGAGGTTCTGGCAAAATTTCTCTATTTCCATCAGTGGGCCCTGACAATTTTACTTGGCAGCAGGGACAATACCAGCCTACTATGTCAAACATCTCATTTTAATTTCCCACAGGACCTGGTAGGTTATACATAAATATTTTTCTTGTAAGTGAACAATTATACTGTTTTTGCCCTGTTGCTATTACTTTTCTTAGCCATTTTCCCCCTTAGCAAACATAGCTTCTATTTGTACAACTGTGTTTTGAATATTAAACAACTTTGCTAAATATATACACAAACACAAGCACCTCGTTTACAACAATATAGTAAGAACTAAAACTAAGGGGTCTATCCACCGAATGGGTATTGTAATGTTCATAGTTTGAGAACCATGAACATTATAAAGTCTTGGTTATAAATCGGAACAGGGATGATATTTCTTGGGTATTGTGCTTACTGCAGTTAATATATGAATGAACTTTATTGAGACTTTCTCTCTCTTGGGGAATTTTTGTAACCCAGATTTCTGTCTTCCCTTCATGGTAAACCAGATTCAAAAAACAATACTAGGTACATCAGTAATACTGTTATTATTATAAAATCTTGCAAATATGTATGTGCATTCAAGCCAGCTGCTTATTTTGCCGGGTCCACTGGTTGCCGTTTTCCTGGTACTTGAAGGCAAAGGTAGTGGTGGAAATGGCGAAAGGGAGTGGCTGCCTTGAGTGTGGTGAAGACAAGGTGGGAGGTGAAAAGCAGAGCACGAAATGCATTAGGACATGAAGGGTGCCTTGAGGGACCCAAGGCAGAACCAGATCTAGGCCACCCATTGCTTCCCCTTGGGTCCACGTTTCTCTTGTCTGCTTAACAACCCATGCATTTGTTTAATGACTGCATTGGGGAGAACAGAAATGGGAGATCATTAAGTGAGACAATCACATGGGTGCTTCACTTAACAACCATCTGACTTTGGTCAGTATAGGGGGGGCTCCATTACGGCCATAGGTCAAGGAATACCTGTAAAATTAAAATGTCTAATTAAGCATAGTGTCCAATCTTTAAATGTATATTATATCAATCTTAAGACCAAATTTATTTTGACTTCTTGTTTTCTTTCTATCAGCATTAGTCTTACCTAAAGATTTCTTAGAGAACCAATTTGGTACAGTGGTTAAGGCATCAAGGTAGCATGAAGCCAGCTAGGTGAACCTGGGCTAGTCACTTTCTGTCAGCCATTGGAAGGAGACAATGGCAAACCACTTCTGAAAAACCTTGCCAAGAAAACTGCAGGAACCTGTCCAGGCAGTCTCTGAGAATCAGATGTGATTGAACAGAATGAAAAAAAAAATTAATACAGAGCTTGCAGGAATTGAGTGGCAAATAATGAATATGATTTCAGGAAGAAAACTGCTGAATTGTCAACATGTTTTGTAACTAACTGACATTTTTTCCATTGTTGCTGCCCCTCCCCTCTTTAGAGGTCTACTTCTCTTTGGCATCCTGGTTAGACTGCTTCTTTCCTTCAATCTGTCCACTAATTCTTGGAGGCAGAGGAAAGACTGCTTAACTGACAGACCCAAAGCTGCAAGGCTACAGAATCTACCTTGGCTTGGATACCAATTAGTGATACATACACATTCTCCTATTTGGGTTTACACTGTGGCTTAGCACTTGATGGCATTTACTGGACTTATTCCATGCCCACATTAGACCTTGTTGTGCCGACAGTAATTTTTTTTCTGTGCTCTTCATTTCTTGGTTATACTGCAATTTGCTATACATTAAACAATTTATATAAGACTTAGACTTAAGACTTTGGAATTGAACTTTTAAACAAATACCTTTTTAATCAGTAGTTTAAACATTGTTTTTCAACATCAGCAAAGGTATTTAGTATTTCTGGGTATTATGACAAATTAGCTGTAAAGAAATAATGACATTTGTTTCCATTTGTTGAGCAGCAATTATTGTCTGAAGGAGACTAAAAATTACAAAAACCTTTATTTGTAAGAAATACATTTCCTGGTTGGAAATACACAGCATTATCTAACTTAGAATTTCCCCCTTGGCTAGTTGACAAGAAATTTCCCAGAGCAACTGAGATGAGTCATTACTTTTCAAAGTAGTTGATTGGTGTTACATTTGTCTGGATGTTGTTTTTCCTCTTTCAGAATTATTACTAATACATATAACTTGCAGTGACAAAAACATTTCTAGCCAGTGAAGAGGAGAGCTTTGTTAAGGCTCTTTGTCCATTAATTGCTTTATTATGCTCTTGCAGGAATTTGTAACAGTATTGGTGCGAGATCCCAGGTTACAGAAGGAAGATTTTTGGCATTCCTATATAGATTATGAAATCTTCATTCATGTAAGTAGTTACGCTCTTCTGTGAAAATGGTTTTTAAGGCATTTCTAATCTCTGAACTATATATGTGATAACTATGTGGAGAGTGGTCATGAACCACTAGCCATCCCAATTGGGGAATTTAAGAATTTTGAAATCTGATCTATACTTTTCTTAAAGTCTACAGGTTAGGGAAGGCTGTCTTAGAAAATGAATAGAAGCTGAACCTTTAGAGCAGTAGAGGGCAAAACATCAGCTTTCCTAGTTTAAATTGCTACTCAAATCATTCCTGGCCAGCATATAAAAAGCTGACCATACTTTTCAAGGATGGAATCCTAAGTGCATCTTTGGTTTAAAATATTAAGAGGATTAGTGTTTTTTATTTTATTTATTTTATTGTGATTCCTTGTTTGATTTTTGTCAGCCGCCTAGAGTTTAGTTTCATACAAGTTTAATAAATTATTATTGATTTCTCTGTTTTCCTTTCTTTTTTGCCTTACTGAATTATTTTCTTGATTAGATTATGTTCCTTTTTATAACTCTTCACCCTTAAGTCAATATCTTTGCTCTTGTTACAGGAATATCCTGCTTTAGTAACAAAACCTTGCAAATATTGCATTCAGGCCAGCCACTTACTTTTGCTGGTTCCACTCTCTGCTGTTCCCCAGTGCTTGAGGTCAAAGGCAGCGGTGGAAATGGCAAAAGTGAGTGGCTGGCTTGAGTGTGGTGAAGGCAAAGTAGTGGCAAGAAGCAGAGCACAAAATGCCTTAGGGCATGGGGGAGGCCTTGAGAGATCCCAACAGGTCTAATAATATATTTAGATCTAGATCTAGAAATAGATTTAGTGCCATGGAAAAGCTGGGAAATTTTGTGTGCTGAATATTTATACTGAATATTTTAACATTTTTGCTAAGATTTTTTTTTTTTGGATGGAGAGTTATCCTTTGTCAAATGTAAGAACCCTTTCACTAGCAGAAAAATAGATAGAGATGGAACAAGGAAGAAACTTAAGTGGAAATTTCTGCCAGTCTTTCACCCTTTACAACTCTCAGTTCAGTTACTAGAGAAAAGACTACATAGGAAGGAAGAGTTAGAAAAGAATACTACTACTCTGTTGCCTTTCTCCAAACACTAAAGATAATTGAAGTATTTAAATATGTATTGTATTTATTTAAGCCATATTTTTAGCTTCAATCCTTTTCTTTAATCCTCCCAATTTTCATGAAACAATTTTTTTTTTTGTTAGTGGGGGACAGAATGTTTCCCATGCTTCTTAGGAAACACAGAATTAGTTTAGGAAATGAAGGTATGGAGCATTCATTAGCTAACCATTCAGATTGTCAAGGTGTTGCATTGTCAGATTATTGGTTCTGGGAAAATACTGTGTCACTAAACTCAACTAATGTATCAAACACATTCTGTGTTTCTGTAGACAAATAGCATGTGTTTTACAAGGAAAACATCTTGTGTCCGACGCCGTTTTCGTGAATTTGTGTGGCTCAGACAGAAACTTCAAAGCAATGCTGTATTAATGTAAGTAATTTACAAAACACTAAAATAACTCAAGATTTATATAGCCGTACTCACCCATAATAATCCTAAATGGCACATTTCAATGAATAGGTAGAATCTGTAAAATCCACAAGATCTTTTAGATTTTATATAATTTGCATAGTTATGTAGTATGATCCTTAGAAATTTCATCTCTTTGCTTTTTTCCGGTCACTAATCTTTATCTATCTGTATGTGTTCTTTGACATATTAATTCAATAGTACAGAACTCAAATCTAAATGACTAGGCAATCCATAGATTAATTTTCAGTTTCAGTTTATTATGTGAATTACCAACAAAGGAAAGACAAAAATTAGAGAACTAACATAATGAACATATACAATTTATGACTTATTTTTCACTATACACTGTACATCCCTAACACCGTCTTGAAATTAGAAAATTAAATTTGGCAACATTACATGTGAAAAATCTCAAAGTCCAACCCCATGTCCTTGTTGTGAGAGGTGGTAAAAGGATAAAGTAAGAGATTGCTAGGACTGCTGAAGTATGGTGTGGCCTGGTGCCACAGGACTATTATGGCAGCCATGAAGGGCATCCTGGGTCAGCCTGAAATGGTCTGGCTAAAGGAGCTCTGGTGAAGTGGTGACAGACCCTTCAAGCCAGCAATGGATATTATACAGCTACACAAATCCACATCTGATACAAATGGACTGATCCAATGAGAAATGATCGTGGCAATGTCAAAAGATCAAGAGATAGGACAGCAAAATACAAAATTGGAACTTGAATATGACCGGCATGGGAAATAAAACAGAAATGTTGGAAAGAATGGAAAGAAGAGGGATTAAGATAATGGTACTAGCCGATATAAGACACAAAGGACATGGTAGTAATAAAATTAATAAATAATATTTATCTACTCAGGAGGGAACACAGCAAAAAATAGAGTGGGCTTCTTGGCAGATTCAGACATAGCAAAGTGCATACTACTGTATACATTAACACCTATTCGGACAGAATATCATCATCGTCATCATCATTTTAGCCGTTGTGTATCCACTGTAGGAGGAAGGCCTGTTCTGCATGTTTCCAACCAATATGGTCCTGAGCTTTCTTTTGCCAATTGGGCCCGCAACACTTGCTGATGTTGTCGATCTATCTTGTTTTAGGTCTCTTTTTAGGAAGCTTTTTATCAAGTGGGATCCATTCTATGACTGCCTTGGTCCACCTGCCATCAGTTCTTCTTGCTGAGCGCATTTTCATTTCAATTCTTTTACTCTCTTGATATCGTATACTTTTGCTTGTTCTCTAATCCATGTGCAGGTCTTTCTATCTTGTTTTGTAATGCCAAGTATCTTTCCATGGCTCTGTGCACCACTTGTAGACTTTGTATCAATTGTGAGGTTGGTGTCCATGTTTCACCAGCATATGTTAGAGCAGGTAGCACACACTGATCAAAAACTTCTCTCTTCAGTCATGGGGGGAGGTTGTTTTTGAAAATTATGCTTAGCTTGCTGAATGCCCGCCAACCACATTTAACACACCATTCCATTTCCTTTATTGTATCACCTTCCACTGAGATCCATCGGCCAAGGTATATGTAGTGGTCAACTGCATCTAGTTCTTCTCCAGTAATAAAAAAAAATTCTTTCTTTGGTGAATTTATTAAATATAACCTGGCTCTTTTTCAGATTTATTTTTAAGCCAAATGATTCTCCTGCTTTGCGCAGCTTTTGTAGCTCTTCTGGGCCTTGTGAGAAGAAAACAACATCATCTGCAAATCTTAAGAGATCAAATAGGCGTCATTAATTTTTATTCTATCTTTTGTCCAATCTAGTTTGCAAAATACTTCTTCAAGGCAGGCTGAGAAAAGGATAGGTGATGTTGTATTGCCTTGTCGTACACCTCATTTTATGTTGATTTCCACTTTAAGATCATTAAGACAAATTGTTGCCATTGTTTTTTCATATACTGATGTAGTAAGTTTATGTAAGTAGTGTCTATGCCTTAGTTGACCAATTAAATATTGCTTGCTGGAATACTGAGTCAAAACCCTTTTTGTAGTCAATAAAAGCCATGCACAGAGCATGGTGTACTCATTGTGCCTTTCAGTGACTTGCTGAATAACCTGGATGTAATCCACTGTTCTGTAGCCACTTCTGAACCCTGTCTGCTCATTTGGCTGTGCATCATTTAATGTTCTTAATATTCTTATTGCTATTCTCTTGGTTAAAACCTTTTAGATGACTGAAAGAATGCTTATTGGGTGATAGTTCTTTAAATCATCTTGGCCCCTTTCTTGTGTATAAGAATCACTTTAGCATTTTTCCATGCATCAGGTATATTTTCTTCTCTTAGGCATCTCGAGTATATTTTTGCTAGATTCTTGTGTAAACTGTGGCCACCAGTTTTTAGCATTTCAACCGTAACACAGTCATTTCCTGAAGCTTTGCCATTTTTCATTGATTTTATGGCACTTGATACTTCCTCCACTAGGATATCTGACATTTCCTTTTTCTTGGGTGTTGTTACTTTTGAGCGCTCTTGATCTTTGTATAGCTCTGGATAGAATTTTCCAATTATTTCTAACATTTCCTGTCTTGTTCTACACACAGAACCATCTTCATGTATTAGTGCACAAACCTTCTTTCTTGTGTGTATAAGCTTACATTTTGCTCTATTAATCCCTTTGTTTTCTTCAATTGCCTTTTTCACAAGCTTCATATTAAACTGACATGTTTCTTCTTGACAGAATAATAATACTGAAAATCAAAATAGGAGAGCAAATTGAAACATGTACAATTATATAATCCATGTAGTGATAATTACACAGAAGAACAAAAGGATGAATTCTTCGATGAACCACTGAGGAAATAGAGAAAATGGAAGCTAACAGTGTACTGTATGTAATAGGAGATTTCAGTGCTAGAGTGGGTAGTAATAGAAGGGAGACTGAGCAGTTCATTGTCCCACGTGTTGCTAAGAACAGTGTGAAAGGAATGAGAACGGGCAAAAGATACTGGATTTATGCAGCCAAGATGATCTTTTTATCACTAATACTTTTTTTGAACATTAAGACTCATGACATATAAATGGAATGAGATCACTATTAAAAGTCAGGTCAATTACACATTAGCAAAAGTAAAAAGAAGATACAGAACACTTGATGCAAAAGCAATAAAAAAAGATACAGAATACTCGATGCAAAAGTAATCCCCAGTGGACTATGTGATACCAATCACATAGTCCCGTGATGGCAAACCTATGGCACGCATGCCACAGGTGGCACGCAGAGCCCTCTCTGCGGGCACGCGAGCTGTCAGCCCAGCTCAGCTCTGCTGCGCATGCGCGTGCGCCTCCTGCCGGCCAGCTGGTTTTTGGTTCTCTGTCGTGCATGTGTGGGGGATGGGGCGCATGTGCAGGGGTCACGCACACATGCAGGGGGTCAGGGCGTGCGAGGGTTACGCACACGCATTGCATTATGCGTGTGTGTGCACGCATGTGCGTGCTTTTGGCACTCAGTGCTGAAAAGTTTAGCCATCACTGACACAGTCTAATAACTAGAGATTAGCACTAAGATTGTAGTGCTAATAACAAAAAAGTTAAACCTAATATTAAAATACCAAATACCAAATAAAAAAGAGGAAATAATTACGATAGCAAAATTTAAACAACAAGAAGTAGTAGAACAGTTACAAAAAAAGATGGAGACAACATTTACTCAACTGCCACCAGAAGTGGGAAATATGGAGGATGAATGGAAATAATACAGAACTACCCTGCTTAACATCACAGAAGAACTATGTGGAAAAAGGCGGAATGGGACTAACACACTGCATGGTGGTATGAAGAGGCTAAAGAAGCAGTAAAGTTGAAAAAGGAGTTATACAGGTAGTCCTCGATTTACAACAGTTCAGTTAGTGACCATTTGAAGTTACAACAGCACTGAAAAAGTGACTTATGACCTTTTTTCACAGTTACAACCTTTGCAGCATCCCCATGATCATGTGATCAAAATTCAGATGCTTGCCAACTGTTTTATACTTATGACCGTTGCAACGTCCCAAGGTCATGTGATCCCCCTTTGCAACTTTCTGACAAGTAAAGTCAATAGGGAAACCAGATTCATACAACAACCAGGTTACTAACTTACCAACTGCAGTGATTCACTTCACAACTTAGGCAAGAAATGTCATAAAGCGGGGCAAAATTAATTTATAAATGTCTCACTTAACAACATAAATTTTGGGCTCAGTTGTGGTCCAAGTTGAGAACTACCTGTATAAATGTTGATAAAATCAACAAGAAAGAAGATTATATAAACTCTAGATTACAGTGTAGAGATACCAACAGGATTATTAAGAAAGCAAAACTCCTGGGAGTGCTTGGGAAAATCTTTAGCAGACAATGAGAGAACAACCTACAGAATGTTTTACAAAGTAGTCAAAAGTATATGAAAAAGAGAGGAGAATTATAACCCCACAGAAATAATTAATGATAAGAACAGAAGGCCACTAATAAAATCATCAGAAATAATAGAAAGATGGAGAGAATGCTTCAAAGAACTCAATCCCTTAGGAAAGTAGTATGAAGAAACCATGCAAGACTACAATATAATAGCACTGGAACCAGAATTATTGATTGAACAAATAGCAAGATTTGTTAAAGAGTCACGTAAATTTAAATCACCAGAATGGGCTACCAACAGAAATAAATTCAAGCATCTGGGGAAAATAACATCAGATGGCTACATAGAATCTTTAATGCAGCATGGACACAACTAACTGCTTCTATTGACTGGCAACAAGCAATGATAATATTACTATGGAAAAAGAAAGGGAGCAAATGAGAATGCACACAATACTGAGGCACACAATACTGAGGCATCTCACCCTTGACCCATGCAGGGAAAATGTATGCCAAGATAATAAAAACGAGGTTAAGACCAACTATAGAACCACAATTAGCAGAAGAACAGGTAGACTTTAGGAGACACAGAAGCTGTACAGACGCAGCTAATATAACTAATATAGCACACAATAAGAATCTCTGTCACATTTGTAGACCAAAAGAAAGCATTTTATAGAGTTGATAGGTAATTACTATGGCAAATAATGACCAGTATGGAGTACATGATCATCTGTTAGATTATATACAAGCTTACATAGCGATTGCAGAAGTGTAGTTTGGAACAAACCAAGCTACATAAGAACCCTTCATAATAACATCTGGAGTAAAACATGGTTGCATCTTATCACCACAATTACCGTATTTATTTTACATTGACAGCATAAGGCAAGCCCAGAAAAGAAAATAATATCAAAGCACTATTCTTTGCAGACGATCAGGCATTAATAGCAAGTACAGCTAAAGACAACTCATGCCCATGAATCAAGAATGTAAGACGAATAATATGAGAATTAGTAAACAAAAAACAGAAGTGATGGTAATCGGAAGAGAAAAGTACACCCTAAAGTTACATAGTAATAGAGGGAACAAGCATAAAACAAGTATCAGAGTTCAAATATTTAGAAACAACATTTACTGAAGATGGAAAAATAGATGCAGAGATTAACATGCAATGCAGTAAAGCAAACCACAAACCAAGTATTGGGGTAGCTAGCTCCAGTCCTACAACATAAGGCTGTACTCATTAGTACTAAGGAGCATCTCATACAAAGCATATTCATCACCACCTTATGTTACCAGTGCCAAACATAGACACTTATAATAAAACATAAATGAAAGTTACTATGGATATGATATGTTTGAGGAAAACTGCTGGAATAACTAGAAGGGATAAAATCAGGAATGAGATTATAAGGGAAAGAATTGGGATAGAACCAATATTAAACTGCATACAAAGAGTCAAATAAAATGATTTGCCCATCTTGAGAGAATGTCTGGGAATTGCATACCATATAAGGCATGCAAAAAAAGAGGAGAAGGTCAAAGAGCACGAGGCAGACCCAGAAGAAGGTGGAAAGACATCATCAAAGACATTACAGCAGCATCAAATAACAATATGCATGGTCAAATAGTCCGCATATAAAAGAATATGTGTTTAGAATTACTTGTCTGCTCCCATTTCCCATTTCTCAACATTTCAGTAATTAGCATAATTTCAGGAAACAGAATAACAGCTTTCACTGAATTGGTAGTTTAGGCACTTAACAAACCATACCTTCTGATCCACATGTGGTAATTCACAAATCAGTTTATCAATGCAGGTATCACATCAAACTATTTTAAAACCTTCCTAACCCTGAATTTGTACATTGTTGAGTCATTGTTTTCAAGGGCTTTATCCTTGACTTTTACCTCAGACTTGGAATGACCTTTTCCTAGGAGGGAATGTCATTTTCTTGGGATAGAACAGAATAACTTTAATCCAATAACATATTCAATAAATAATACTCCTGGACCAAAGAGATAATCCAATAGATCAGTGGTTCTCAACCTTTCTAATGCTGCGACCCCCCTGTGACCCCCCCCGCTGCCGCCGTGCCCCCCGCCGCCCCCGTGACCCCCTCCCCACGCGGGCTGCGGGGAGGAATGGGTTCTTTTACCCTCTGCGCATGCGCAAAGCGTTCTGCGCATGCGCAGAGGGTAAAAGAACCCAAATGGCGGCGAGTGGGCGAAGTCTCCCGCTTCTGTCGCTACAGGCTATCCGACGACCCGCAGGCACGGCCGAACCGGGAGCATTTCACCCCTGCAGTGACGGTGGCACCAAGATGGCAGGCTAACGCACGTGGCGACCCCTGTGAAATGGTCATTCGACCCCCAGGTTGAGAATCGCTGCAATAGATCATATACAATAAATAGCAATACTCCTGGAGCCCATCCAATCCTTTTTTTATTTTGCAGCTCCTAGACATTTTAGAGGTTTTGACAGAAATAAGGAACGCGGTGGCTCAATGGCTAAGATGCTGAGCTTGTCGATCAGAAGGTCGGCAGTTCAGCGGTTCGAATCCCTAGTGCCGCGTAACGGGGTGAGCTCCCATGACTTGTCCCAGCTTCTGCCAACCTAGCAGTTCGAAAGCACGTAAAAAATGCATGTAGAAAAATAGGGACCACCTTTGGTGGGAAGGTAACAGCGTTCCGTGCGCCTTTGGCATTTAGTCATGCCGGCCACATGACCACGGAGATGTCTTCGGACAGCGCTGGCTCTTCGGCTTTGAAACGGAGATGAGCACCGCCCCCTAGAGCCGGAAACGACTAGCACGTATATGCAGGGGAACCTTTACCTTTATCTTAGACATTTTAGAGGTTTTGACAGAAATTGTAAAAAGTGGATTTGTCACTAATTTTTTTTCTTTTTTCTCCTTTTATGTACATTGAGAGCATATGCACCAAAGACAAATTCCTTTGTGATTGGCCAATCACACTTGGCCAATAAAGAATTTTATTCTATTCTAATTTACAGATAAAAAGCGTTTAAAAAGCTTACGTTTAAGGAATTTAAAAAATCAAATGAAATACAGGCAGTCTTCGACTTACAACAGTTGATTTAGTGACCATTAAAAGTTACATCGGCACTGAAAAAAGTGATTTGTGACCTTTTTCACACTTATTGCAACATCTTCATGGTCACGTGATCAAAATTCAGATGGATGGCAAGTATCAATGAGCCGAGGTGGCGCAGTGGTTAGAGTGCAGCACTGCAGGCTACTTCAGCTGACTGCTAGCTGCAGTTCGGCGGTTCAAATCTCACCGGCTCAAGGTTGACTCAGCCTTCCATCCTTCCGAGGTGGGTAAAATGAGGACCCAGATTGTTGGGGGCAATATGCTGAACTCTGTGAACCGCTTAGAGAGGGCTGTAAAGCACTGTAAAGCGGTATATAAGTCTAAGTGCTATTGCTATTGCTATTGCTATTGCTATCTCATGTTAATGATGATTGCAATGTCCCAGGGTCATGTGATCACCTATTACGAACTTCTGACGAGCAGTCAATGGGGAAGTGAAATTCACTTAACAACCATGTAACTAACTTTTAACAACCGTGGCAAGAAAGTTTGTAAAATGGAATAAAATTCACTTAACAACTTTCTCACTTAGCAACAGAAATTTTGGGCTCAATTATGGTCGTAAGTCGAGGACTACTTGTACAATTCTGTCAACTCATTATAAAGTGACCCGTTTTCCTATGGCATCCTTGGGTTGTAAAAAGTAGTTGTCTTTACTGAAGTTTGTGAAAGTCTTTATATTTAACTATAGCCCAAGACTACTTTCGACAACAAATGAACAGAGCTGACATTTGAATTGACTCATAGTAATCATGAATCCATTTTCTCTCTTTTTTTTTTTCATTTCTCTTTTTGATAAGAATCCAGTATTTATTTTGTAAAGTAATTTAAGTTATATTTTCATTTGGAACACTAATTATTCTTTTCTTTTTTTTAAAGACAATTACCAGACCTTCCACCTAAAACTCCCTTTTTTAATTCAAATAATTCTCAACATGTGGACCAGCGTCGCCAAGGTTTGCAAGAGTTTCTCCAAAAGTGAGTAGATGGGCTTTGAGAGTTGTTTGTTGCTTATTGACTTTAATGAAGTTGTTAATTTCCTATACCTGCAATACCAGTTCATCTCTTGTGCACGGCAGCCACCTTGTGGCCACAATTATGAATTTGCACTTCTAATCTTCTATGGAGGAAGATTACACAGCAGACATGCTTTCTTTACTCTTGCGTTTGAATTTTTTCAGTTTCCTTTTTTGAGCCAACAATTTGTTAAATAATGTATTGTTATTATTGAATTTGAAAACCAAGTTGTTTTAAAATAGCAATACATGAATTAATCTTTTTAGCAGTGTGAAGAAAAGCAATAGAATTTAATTAAAGCTGAAGTCCATACAAGGCAAAAGATATGTTCCATAATCAGTCATGTGGAGGTAATAAAGAACCAGTATTCTCTTTGATGTTTTTTTTAAAATGTAAAAACTTTTAAAAGTAAAACTTTCAATAGTTGAATATTAGACATTCATACGATTAGGTAAAGCAGGACAGGCCATCGGCCACATGACTCTTTTTCTGTGGTTCTTGGAGAATTTAAAGATTGATATTTATTGACATTAATGCTAACACTAGCTTTATATTTTCTTTCTAAAAAAATCAACTTAGATGTTTTGCTTTTAGAAAGCTGCTTTGGAGTATAAGGAAAATGACTTTGATGACCTATACAATAAGCAATTACTTAGGCAAAATGGACTGAAACATTTTAATTGGTGTCAACCCCTTTAGGTAGACCAGGCCAGGAAATCATCTCCACATGAAGGCTAAAATACAAAAGACTTCGAGATACCTCCTAAATTACAAAGAGAAAACTAAATTAGTTTTTGATGCCAAACATATCCATGGTATATTGATGATTTGGAACATGTGATATATTATATGGAAACAGGAGTCCTGTAATTAGCTTGGCTGTAAGCTATGTAAAGTAGCATCATCAGCATCTTGAATTAGATTTGAAAGACAATTGGCAACCAATGAACTATTTCAACATGGAGATAATCAAGGATCTCAAGGAGGCTCCATTCATCAGCCATCCTGCCCTGGTTGGGCCTAGCTACATTTTTTTCACATTTCAAGGGCCTCCTAGGAAGAAAACAATAAAATAGTTCAGGCTTGAGGTTATTAGCTGAATATAACCAGCACATTGATGACATCAGACAGATGGTAATAAGACATGTAATTTTGCCCCAAATGACACTGAGCTTGGAATAAATCCAAGTGAACTTGTTTGCTAAAGACCACCCAGTTGCTCATAATAGCTCAGATGGCATCAGGGCATCAGCCAAATGTTTTGGAAGTTTGATTTTCCACCCAGCAGCTAGAAGAACACTCTTAAGATAGTTCTCTGTGGATTCACCTAGAGCAGTGATGGCGAACCTATGGCACGCGTGCCACAGGTGGCACGTGGAGCCATATCAGAGGGCACGCGAGGTGTTGCCCTATGTCGGCTCCAGCTCGCATGCGCGCACTGGCCAGCTGATTTTCGGCCTTGGGGAAGGCCGTTTTGTCCTCCGGAGGCTTCAGGGAAGCTTCCTGAAGCCCCGGAGTGCGAAAAACAGCCCAATGGGCAAACCGGAAGTCCGTTTTTCTGAACTTCTGGTTTGCCTGTTTGCCTGTTTTTCACCGTCCCAGGCTTCAGTGAGGCCTTTGTGCATGCGCGGGGCGAGGGGGTTGTGCGCATGCGCAGGGGGCAGTGCAGGGGGCGTGCCTGCCGGTCGTCGGAGAGCCGGTAGCGACAGCAGTGCGAGGCTCCGCCCGGACGCCGCCATTTAGGTTCTTTTACCCTCTGCGCATGCGCAAAGCATTCTGTGCATTTGCAGAGGGTAAAAGAACTCAAATGGCGGCGTCCAGGCGGGTGGGCAGCGCCTCGCGCTACCTTGGCGACCGGCTCTACGGCGACCGACAGGTAAGAGCGGACCGGGAGCATTTCACCCCTGCTATTGTCCCAATTCATCCTTTCAGTAGTTTATACAAGGAGAAATTAACTTTGTGCCTGTTATTTGCTAAGGTTCTCTGCAAGTTTCCATGATTAAAGGAATTAAACAAGTACAGGTAGTCCTCAACTTATGATCACAATTGTCCCAAAATTTCTGTTGTTATTGAGACATTTGTTAAGTGAGTTTAGCCACATTTTATGACATTTCTTGCCACAGTTGTTAGGTGAATCACTGCAGTTGATAAGTTAGTGACCTGGTTGTTAAGTGAATCTGGCTTCCCCATTGATTTTGCTTGTCAGAAAGTTGCAAAAGGGGATCACATGACCCTGGGACATTGCAACGGTCATAAGTATGGAACAGTTACCAACATCTTAATTTTGATCACGTGAGCATCGGGATGCTGCAAAGATAGTAACTGTGAAAAACGGTCATAAGTCACTTTTTTTCAGTGCCGTTGTGACTTTGAATGGTCATTGAATTGTTGTAAGTTGAGGACTATCTGTAAACTAAATCAGAGTAGAAGAAAAGTTGTAACACTTAAAACAGCGGTTTCAAGCTCAGAATGTTTACTTTTGTTTCTCTCCATTTAAATACAATAAAAATTTGTTTCTGGAGTTTTTTTCCTATTCAAGAAAATAATAAGTTATTGAGGAGCAGTAGTAGTTATTTTCCAACTATCCATGGACGAAAAATCACTGAGATCAATGGGGGGTAATTTTTCCCCATTTGGTTTCATTGAGC
>QLTV01000448.1:1315054-1329778 GCA_003457575.1 Thermophis baileyi
CTGGCCTCGTGTGAATGAGATTCTGTGTATGACAGTAAGCCAGCCAGTCTCCCTGGACAGGAAGATGGGGGTGGGGCATAAAAATAATAAATAAATGATTGATTGAATGAATGAATGAATGAATGAATGAATGAATGAATGAATGAATGATTGAATGAATGAGTAAATCAATAAATAAATGGTAGCTACTCCACACATACAGATATGATTATTGTTATCTTGGAGATAGATTTGAGGCTGGAAGTGCATTTGGAGGATGTGGTAAGGCTCATTTCACAAATAGTTGCCCACTCACAAAATGCCTGACATAGATGCCAAATCATCCATTTAATGGAAGGGTAAATTAGCTGCTGAGGATAATGTCAACCATTCCAGTGTGGTCTTATTCTACCATCACAATAATATATTATGCTAGTTCTTGTTTAGTAGTAAGCCAGTTTCTTATTTAAACCACAAGAATCATTAAAAAGTGGTCAAGATATAGAATCTATAGTAAGGAGATACTTAATGGCCACAGAGACATTTCTTACTCAGTGGTGCTAAAAAACTTCCCTTCATTTAAAGTCAATATTTTCAGCCCATCATATTCTCAACAATTTGTATTGCCCATCCTGGTGATTATTAACTGCCTTTAAAAAAAGAAAAGAAATGCTGTTTTCCAGCCACATCCCTTCTAGGCTTTTTGCTCTTTAAGTAGTTCTTTTTTGAAGGTTTCTTTGCACTGATTTCTCCATCCTGTCATTGTTTTGGGCTGCAGTCTGCCCCCCCCCCGCGCCCCTCAGTTTGTTTGCATTTCTCTCCATCACTATAGCCACAGTGACTTTTGCTTCTTTCAGCAAAAGTTTGTAAATATTCCAATTTAGAATGTGTCTGTCCTTGTCTCAACAGTTGAAATGTTTGTGAACGTTCTAGAACATTTGTATCAACTAGGCCAATTGCTGTTGAAGGCTTCATTGTCACCTGCGATTGCTCAGACTAAAATGGAAGATAAAATAATTCTTTAAAGCATATAGAAGCCAGTTAAGAATTGAACTGAAAGCGTGTTTTCTTCACCATATATGCAGTTAGGTAATTGGAATTAATATATTTCAAACATAGCTATTTCTGCCCAACAGAGGGCTGCAAACGATGCTTTCAAGATCTCAACTGATTAGATGAAACTAAGTTTCTCTTGGCAGCACTGTGCAATCTAATTAACTTTTCTGATAACTGGAAACAAGGTCCAGATCAAATCTCAAGCTGACAAGTTGTGATGCATGAACTCCAGAAGAAATGGCTGCGTACATAACTTCTCCTGTGCTTACAAAATTTACAAAAAACCCCTATTAAGGTAATGCATTTAAATTACTAAGGCTGATGTACAGGAAGATGACAATTGGGATTGGGATTTCTGTTGCTAAGTGATACTGTCGTTAAGAGGGTCATTAAGTAAGTACCTACTCCCACTCTCCTGCTAGCTTCTCACAACCAAAGTCAGTGGGGAAACTAGCAGGAAATCGCAAATTCCAGGTTGTTTACAACCAGACCTGCAGGCAAGTTAGTGGCTGCTGCCAAATGAGGGAGGTTGATGAGCAGTGAGGGTGGTGCTGTGCAGAGGTCAGGGTTGGTTTCTCTGCCGGCTTGGCCATTGACTTGTGGGAAGCTGGCAGGAAAGGCTGCAAATTGAGATTGTGTGATGTGTGATGCTGCAACTGTTGTAAGTGCGAGTTGGTTGCGAAGTGTCCAAATTGAGACCACATGACTGTGGGTGCTGGCTTTCTGGAACAGGGCTAACCATCATTTATATGGCACTGTCGTAACTTTGAATTGTTGTTGAATGAATGGTTGTGATTCAAGTACTATCGCTACGCTACCTATTAGATAGTGCCATAACATTCCACAGTATGGTAAAATATATCTAATATTAGAGAATTTTTTCAAACTAATGACAACTGTGAGATTCAGATATATAATGACCATCTATCTATATATTATGATTTATGCTAAGCCAACCCCAGACTAGCCACATTACAGCTTAGCACAGCCAGATAGGTAAGATGGATATGGAAATAGACAACTTGTATTCAGATTGGGGTTTATCATGTGGATTTACAGTAGTTTCCCCATGTCTTTATTTAAAGAGATGTGGAAAAGAACAGACTTTATTTATTACCTTCTCCTGTGATGCCTAAAACAGGTTTAAGCACTGTCTACAAGCAAGTAAACTAGAAGCCAAGTGTATAAGGCAAGACGGGGTAAAAGCAGTGGTGGGTTGCTGAGAGAGAACCGGTTCTCTGTATCTGTGAAAGTGGGCCTGCCCGCTCACCCCTGGGTTATACTGACCTTTATCTCTGCTTCCGAAGCCCAGCTGATCAAGGGCAGCAGATTGAATTGCCGCTCCGCAGCTGTTTTCTGTGCTCCTTGCCTAGTTTGCAACGCGGAAGTTCTATTTCCTCTGAACTGCGCATGCGCGCGCAGCGAAGCGCGCACTCAGCGAACCGGTTGTAAAGCCGGTAGCAACCCACCACTGGGTAAAAGGCATAATAGCTGATCAAACCATGATTTAAACTCCTCCACTGCCTCACTTTTCAATCCAAATCTGGATCATGGATGCAGAGGGGAAATATTAAATATTGTTCTTCCTAAGAAAACAGTAGGAAAATATATGGGAATATAAAACCAACTTTGCGGATATGGAAGGAAGAAACAAGCTGTTAAGGGGAGACTTAAGGAAAAGATTACAGAGTTTTGAGCTAGAGGGAAACTTGAAAGAAAAGAGCCTCAAAACAATCCTGCATTTATTTTATTTAAGATGGGACAGAAACAGTATTTCAGTAAGATTCTGTTATTCTACTTTGTTGCAATAAAAAAAGCATTTCTGGAATTCCTGCCCTGCTCTTTTCTTGACCTGGTTACCTCAAAGGACTGACAGGCATTACAGACCTTTCAATACATGTCTGTTCACACTTGGCATGTTTGCATTTCTAGGATATCCTACCTGTTTTTAATTTATTATCTTTGAACTGATCATTTTTTAAGCCTCCAGATGGCACTATTAAGCAGAAAAAAGAATGACTGTAATGAATCCAGTGAAAAATAAAAGTGGAAATTGAATTGTAGTGGCAGGGAGGGGCAGGGGAGGGCTAATGGTAGCCTTGATGTGCTTAGATCAACCTGTACTCTTATCACTTTTGTTTGCTGTTCCCATATGTTAGGTTACCAGCAAGTTAATAACAGTGCTTTGGCAGTTCAAGGCTTAACAAAATTGCACTGGACATGAAATAAAGCTAAAATGAATTTCTGTCCAATATCATTGACATTAGTGTTCATTATTTTTGTGGTGCAATGCCTCAAACCATCAAAAATCAATTTTAAAGATTACCCATTATTTTACAAAGAAACTAAAAGGCATTCCAAACAGTAACAAAGAAGTAACTGTGGTGTAATCATATCAACAGTTACTTAGGTTTCAGTTTGGTGACACAATCACACTTCTAAAGCAACCATTGAAAATATCTATTGAGAATTAAATTGTATGTATGATCATAGATGTATGATTAAGGTAAAATAATACCAAGTTGGATTATCAGTAATATTTTTGTCCCCTCTTTATCTCCATCATTATATGCATACTTAAACAATAGTGTCTGGTTATGACGTTCTGTTAAGAAATTGATAGGATTTTTCTCATCCCTCAGAAAAATCCTATCAGGAATGGGATGATTAATTCTTAGTTTGTTTGGAATTTCTTATGTGACATGATTCAGCTTGAAATGGAATTTAAAGAAAAGTTGCCTACATTTTTCAGATCAAGGTCACACTTAACCTTTCAATGGGTTGCTGTGGTAGAGGGTATGCTACTGAAAACAAACACCTTTGGGAACAAATAAGACATTTAAAAATTAGTTTTGATTTGATTCCCATTTTAATTTAACGTACATTTTAAAGATATCGTGATTGCTTTCCACGTATTTACCATTTTCTCCTATTTATCACATTAAAATTACAATTTGCTTCAGATATTACTGAAAGTAAAGCTGAGGTTATGTACCATTTGTTTAAAGCCATGGACATTACTGCTGTTCTCCATTCATATTTGGTCACAATTCAATTGAGGTCCAACTGATTTATATGAATTCCAGAAGATAGCAATTTTTCCCAGTAAGCTGCTTATTTTTTACTATATTGTGCCTTTCTTTATCAACAATGTCCAATATCTTACATTGATATAAGTGTATTGGAACTGAAAAGGGCAATTTATACTTGATAAAAATGATATAAGCATTACATATTTTAGAATAATTGAATAGCTCTATGATTAAGATAAAATAATACCAAGTTAGATTATCAGTAATATTTTTGTCCCCTCTTTACTCCCATCATTGTGGTCTGAGGAGTATGACATATGCAGCATCTTTAATGACTACCGCAATTAGCAGAATCCACTAGACTTGACAAATATCTGAGCTTCCTGCATAATGTTTATGTTAATGTGCATGCAATTAGATAATATATCGGAACATTCTTGTCTGCATGTATGAGTTATATCTGTATAAAACCTTGAAAGAACCCTTTGATTTGATTGTGGCTTGGGCAAAGCATTCTCTGCATACAGCTCTTCATTGCATGCTTTCATGTATTGTATTGGAGCTGCTGCATGACAAATTGGTCCCTTGATAATGTTCAGTAGTGTTCCGGAAATACATATGCAGAATATATTTTCACAGCAGAAAGAAATTGAGATCTAAAGGTATAAGAACCTGTTTATTTTATATCAAGGTGCTACCTTACCCTCAACTGGAGGTTGAGGTGGTTCAGACAGGAGTGCTGCTTCACATACTGATAAATTCTATATTATCCAAGATGTCCTTGTTTTAAAGACTAAATTAGAAACTTGGAGGAAGGAAGTTAATAGGCTAGTTTTGATTTTAAGGGAGGAACAGTTTCAAGGGTTGGTATGGTTCCTGTTTATTTCTTTTATATTTCACTTTATTCCCACAAAGTCTTAAGGTAGCATGCATTATTCCCTCCCCCCCAATTTTATTGTCATAACAACTTTGTAAAGTGGGTTAGATTTAAGTGGGCTTGGATAGACTGAAGAAAAATCCAAGGGCCTTTCTGGATAAGTGGGGACTAAATTCAGGAAACAAATGAGTATGGATGTCCATTGTGGGGACAAATGATGAAACAGGCATCATGATACACGTACCATTTCCTTTATATGTGCATCATGACATTGCACATACTTAATGGAATAATTAGGATTTCAGTAATTTCATTATTCTCCTGCCTAGCTGTTAAGAGATTAAATCTCTGCAAACTTCCTAATATATATATATAATATATAATATATATAATATATATATATATTATACAAAAAATTATGTATATAAATAGATGGCTATCTAGGTCAAAAGAGATGCCTTCACGTTTCCTTTCTAGCACACATAATTGAGGCTGGTCTAAACCTCATTTTATTTCTCTCAATATATAATATATATAATATATATATATATTATATATATATTGCTTAGATATGTAAGATGGCTATCTAGGTCAAAAGAGATGCCTTCACGTTTCCTTTCTAGCACACATAATTGAGGCTGGTCTAAACCTCATTTTATTTCTCTCTGCTCTATCATCCCAATTTTGAAATGATTTAATTTTTGTCTTCCTTCCATTCAAGAATATGCCGCAGCCATTGTTTTTCATATTATATAGCCTGCAGTAAATAGTTCAAACCCTATTTTTCTATTCTATTGACCTGATGAGTCATTATTAAAATATTCTTCACTGTATCAGACTTCCCTAATCTGACATCCTTGAAATATTTTAGACTACAGGTCCCATTGTTTTGATGACAAATAATGTAGGCTCTAATTTCATAGTATCTATAAGGCATAGTATCTATAAGGCTGCATAATGTCCACATTGATTCTTTCACAGCTATCTTTAATAGAATTAATCCAAATGTGCTTTCTCTAAAATAGGATAATGAGATATTTTGAGATTATCCTTGTACAGAAGGCAGAATACAGGATTGGTTATTCATATTAAAATAATGAATTCTCTGGTAGAATATTATCCTGAATGTTTGCCAATTATAAACTGGAGTCCTGAAATTATTTATTTTGACTATCCCGAGTTAGATTTCAGAATTGTGATTAAGAGAACATTGAATTGATAAAAGTAATTAACTGACATCAACAAATATTAAGTAAAAAAGCAAGGGATCTAAACGTCCACAATTTTAATATAGAAGTAATGTTATTTTGGGGTTTTTATTTGCTGGACTAAATAAACCAATAGAAATGTATTTTAATGTTGAATAAAACTAGATTGGAAAAAATAGATTTTATGACATGGTGTGGTAGAAGCAAGACCATTCTGTTGTTAATAAAAATATAGTTGGATATATTTAATGTTGTATTAAATTGTTTTAAATATTTGCTGAATTGAGCATTCTCATTTTAAGATTATATGGTGGAGTCAAAACACTTTTAAAAATTAACTAAAGTAAAAGATTATTTTCCCCATTCATCTGAAATAGTTTTATCAGCCTTTTTGAAGGTAACATACATAGTGGTTATATATAATAAGGGCATTATAGAATTTACAGAAATTAGATGCCTATGTAAAACAGAAATATCTATTTTGTGTGTGTGTGTGTGTGTGTGTGTGTGTATACACACACACACACAAAAAAATAGATATTTGTTTTACATAGGCATCTAATTTCTGTAAAATCTATAATGCCCTTATTTTAAGGCAAGTTTTATTACATATTCAGAATTACTGATTATGCATCATTTCCCATGTTAGTTCTCCCACACATGGAGACACACATTCTTTTCCCCCAGCCAAACTAGTAATCGATTCACATGGTAGCAACAGATGGGGAAATAAAAAAAAAGTCCTTGAAAATTACTTATATAACAGATGTTCATAACTATTAGCTTCATGTTATTTTACTCACCTAAAATCCCAAATACTTTAATAAAGGTAAGTATCACTTACTCAAACATTCTAACATTTATACTGTGTTCAAACTGCAATGGGTACGAAGTTAAAAATAACTTTAAGGCAAAAAATATTGAATAAATGTTCTTGGAAGGCAGATGAAATTTTTGTATTTTTTTTTTAAAGGGTACTCCAGAATCCAATTTTGCTTTCAGACAGTAGACTTCATCTATTCGTACAAACACAGCTGAGTCCTGAAGACATTGAGGCCTGTGTATCTGGAAATACGAAATATTCTGTGGCTGAAGCAATCCATGACTTTGCTTGTTTGAAACGACGATTTCCTGTGGAACATGAAGAGAAGAAAAAAGAAAATTATGCCGATTCAGATTCTGAGAGGTTACTTCCTTACATTCTGCTAAACATTCACACATGAAAATAAAAACACTTCAGCATTTTTGTTGTTGATGCAATGCTAAGATAATGAAAAAATTAATTGACTGAGATTTTATTGAGCTGTGACAGCTCATCATAGAAGTCTTTGCATACACCTCCACATTGAATTAATGAATGCAGTAGAAATTCAATTATCTGCATTCTGATTATGTGAATTTCATTTAGTCAGACTTGAATTATTCGCGTTTAAATTATCTTGCTAAAAAAAATATCCAACTGCACTACAAATGACTAATTAAAAGTCCAAATTTCCTGTCTCTCTTTTGTGACTGGGGATAATTAAAGTTCTCCTCTGTTACTCAGGCTTTGAGTGTGTTGTGAAAACCAATTTCCTCTCTCTACCCCCCCCCTTTCCCCCCCCCCTCTGCAGTTCATCCTCTGGGCTTGAACACAGTGGCGATAGCAATTCACACAGACATAAAGCAAGCAGAGATCCTGAAGAACCCTGAAATATTATTTGCACTCTGCTGTTCCTGGAATGACAGGCCTAACTTGAAAGTTGCATGTGACCTTTCCAACTACTTCCCAAAGCACGTGCTTTCTGTTTTCAAACCAGTTTTGAAAAATATACAGTATATGCAGTAGAGGTCATATAGGCTGGGAATTATAGAGATAATAGTCCAAGTTATTTTGCGGGCCAAGCAGGAGAAACCTGATTTATGTTGTTGAACAGTTATGAATTACATCTGTAGAGACACCTTCAGTATCTTAGATTTCCTGGTGTAATCCTTTGGGGGTCATTATAAGGGAGAGCAGAGAAAACCTCTGAATGATTTTGAAATATGTTGGAATATCTGACCTCAAAATGTACAAATTCTATTTTCATTTGGCATTTTAAATGGCCACATAATTCTATCATATTGTACAAACCTAACAGTTCTAAATCATAGGTAAAATGTAATTAAAAAAAAAAAAGAAACCTCAGGTTTTAATGAGACCTATTGCCAGGTAAGTATGCATATGTGCTCAGCAATACAGGAATAAATGACAAAATTAGTTTTAAATAAACATTCTAAATATTAATTTCATCTCAATAAATACTTGAACCCTGTGTAATCAAAATTACAGCGTATCAAGTGCTTCAGTCAGTATGCTTAGTTGAAGTCAGTAGGTTTAAGCTTGCCTAACAATTGTCACAGGTCATGTAAATATATGTTTCAGACCCATAATCCCATTGGAATCGAAGTACATCGCATTTGAGGGTACCAGGTTAAAGGAACCTAGTATGCCTTGCATTTTGATGCAATAAAGAAACAATGTCGTATATCAAACCCTCTTTGCATTATAAAAGAATTACGCTATATTTTCAAATTTATGTTTTCTCTTTCTAGACTTAACAGTGAAGGAACTAGATTTTAGCCAGAGGAGCAGGAAATAACAAAAGATAATTTAATTTTTTAGGGATATGTAAGTTTAAAGTATCCAGCTGGACAACTTCGTAAACTCAATTCATTTTGGAAATCCTCAGTAAAATTAACTGGTTACCCAATCCAAAAATGTATTTATTATGGAACTAATTTTCATATTCTATTCATATTAAGTACAGTAATACTTTTTGAAGGTCATGGAATATATTTTGGAAGGGGGGGAAGAAGTGGTAAATATCTAGAGCCAACAATCCTTTTGCTATTGTGGTTGAACATAAAATAATCTTGCAGATTATTTTATTTCATTGAATTGGATAAAACTGTTTAGGCCTAATTACAAAAAAGAGCTAGCTACTTATGTTTAGGTAACTGCCTGAACATGTAAGTAAAATCACCAGTACAGTGTTTGCTACTGTTACAGTAAAACGAACAAAAGGCATCCAACTGAGGAAAGGAAAAAAAAGACAGAATAAAATGGAATAAGGTATTGTCACTTACTAAAATTACAGAAATCTAGAGTCGTTACTGTGAAGCAATTTGAAGCAATGTGTATGCTATAAATTAAGTGATTGCTAATTTTAGTATATGATGTCTAAAGACGTATGTGATGTCATTTAATTGATGCCTGCTGGAGGATAAACAATTATTTCAGTCTTAAGTATAGCAAATAGAAGGCTTGGGAACCACTCTTACATTCAAATTCCACTGTGAATTGCTGGATTTGATGAGTTTGTCATTTGGTTTATCTATACGGTGCATATTAATCATGTTGCTTCAGTATTACTATATTCATACTTTTCATACAGCAAACCTCTACATGCTTACCATGATGTAAATCCATTTAAATTGTTTACTCTGGAGTGTATCTGATTGCAGCTTGACCCTTGAAATATTTTATGTCTATCAAGTGTCTATTAGTGAAATACTTAATCGCAAATGTGTGGACTCTTAAAATGTTTAGAAAATGCTTCTATTTTGTTACATTTCCAAAATAAAACATTTTCTATGTTGACTTATTTTTGTCTTTGCAGTCTTGATTTTGAAAATTGCAAGATTATAACACTTAATTTTAAGAAAGCATGAATAAAACAAGTTAATTTTCTAAAAGAATAATCCCATGAATTTTCCAAGTCGCATGTCCCATTTTGGGATTCAGTTTGTTCTCCCTCAGGTTTAAATTGTTTCTTTTATTTTATGCAATATAAAGACAAGGAAAAGGAATTTGTTTTCTAAGTTTACATATTTTTCATAGTCTGTAAGCCATATTTTTGTTATTGTTCAATATATTATGGTAAGACAAATTTTATGATTTACATACATTTTAGGTAATTCCCACACCTTCATTTCTGAAGACTTTTTCAACAACTTGCTATTTGCAAAGCTTTGCAAATAAATTTACATTTATTTGTACAGCTCATTTTATAAATTAAATCTGGTAAATGTTCATATAAAGCAGGCAAAAATATCTAGCAGAGTATGAAGCCTATTTTCTTAATATTATAAGCAGTAGTGCATTAATTTAATATTTTCCCTAATAAATGTTTTCCCTTTTTAAAATCGTTTTTGTTTTTGCAGATACTTTTAACTTTAAATTTTTAAAAAGATTTTGTTCCAGCTTCTTTCTAGCAAATCCCTTATAAAACGTGGATTTGACAGCCTTTTCTTTAGTATATCACATTTTACAAGATTTAAAGTGTAAAGAATTTTTTTTTTGTAATTATTCGAAAATGCTTAGGTCCCCTGCGAATACAATACTCTCTCTTCCTCATAATTTTATGCCGATTAGAAATAATTTGAGAAAATAATTCTTTTTTTTCCTAGAGTTATCCATCAAATAGGAAGAATTGGTTAGCTGTCGAGTTTAACCTCACATAAAATCAGAAAAATAGAGAATTATAATTTGCAAAAGGCCAAGGGGGTAAGAATCAGTGGACACGGGATGACACAACTTAAACTTTTCCGCTTTTCAACGTAACCCTTTCCTTGCTGGCCTTCTCTGCTTTGCACAGTCGCTTCCGACGAGCCAACTGCTTAGAATTGCGCCGCCATCCCGCTTCTTCAAACTCAAAAACTTTCCCTCTCATTGGTTAATTGTTACGCTGGGAAGGATTTTTATTTTTTATTTTAAAGATACTCTATTCAGCTATACCTCCGTTCCCCGCTACCGGCTTGGTTTTGGGGATCGTCTGCAGCTTCCCGTCTCCCTCCCCTCGTTGCTATCTCTCTCCCTGCACGAAGCAAAAAATAAAAATAAATCCATCCTTAAGCCATCTGGCTTCATTTTAGGAGAAGCGAAACAGGGATGCCTGGCCATCAGTTATAGCCATTAGCGTTCCTCTCTCTCTCTAAAACCTGGTTTCTTGGGCCAGTTTTGCACCTTCGACCTGGCATAGAGTATAGTAGTTCGTCGGTTTCTTACCTCAAGGCCTTGATCCACTTTTTTCTTCCACCCGCCCCCCTGTTTTCAACCCCGCATGCTGGACATTTTCCCCCCGCAGCAGCAAATGCCGCACGCGGAATCGCCGGCGCGCGCAGGGCGCTGGCTCAGCAGCAAGCAGCAAGCAAGCAAGCAAGCAAGCAAGCAAGCAGCAGCAGCAGTTCGCTCGCTCGCTCGCTCGCTTCCCCCCTCCCGCCCGGGGAATGTGTGTTCCAGGCGCCCTCCATGTGCCTCAGCTTTGCTGGGGGCTGTTTGTCAGGGAGAGAGCGAGAGCGAGAGAAGGCTGTCGCCGGCCGTAACCCATAGCAACGGCCCAAATCTAGGGAGCAGTAGCCCGCTGCTCCAAAAGGCCTGTAGAGAATACGTCAACGCGCACCTCTCCCTCCCTCCTCCCAGAAAGCGATGCGGTCGCCCTGGAACATCAGTGCGGAGACGGGGTTGCAAACGACAAAGGATTTTCAAGGCATAGCTCTCCTTGCAAATACTTCATTGCTTCATCCTCTCCCCCGCCCCTTCGCCTTTTTGGATGAATGTATGAAATGACAGACAGAGGAGGCTGGAAAATGAGAGGCAAATATGCTGTGGGGGGCAAGACAGGGAAGGAGGGCGAGGGGTGACGACGACATTCCCAGGCGTCGGCTGGATGGCGGGCTTTTGTTATGCAAACGCCTAGGCAGCCGGCTGTCGTTCTCTGTGCAGGGACCGAGGTAGTCGGATGACTCCTTGAAATAAAGGTCAGCGGAGCTGGTGAGGGAGGGCGGACAGCAGAAGCGGGTTATTGTTTTCTCAACGCTCTGCGGTGATGCAGGAGCTTAAACGCTGGGAAAGAAAAGCAGGATGTGCTTGCAAGCCTGATTCGGGAGATTGGACTCCTTTTAAAAACGAGAAAGACTGCATGGTCTTTCTAGGACACCTGTTCTAAACCTAGGACACCTGTTCTAAAGAAGAGACAGCAAGACTTTTCCATGCCCAGTAGGCCCTGCATTTTTCAGAATAAGGCATAGTCTAGTAATTTCTCAAGCTCCTCTTGAAATAAAAATCTCCATATATCACATGGCCATGCAATATGCTAAGCTATGATTGGCTTAAACATGATATACTGAAGGAATCACAGCTGGAGAGTTCACATACTTTATTAACTAAACTCAGGCGTATGAGGCCACCGGTTGGCATTAGCATCACACACTAGCTAAACTAATAATAGGCAAACTACAGTTTGACTTCATCTGTGACTCTTGAAAATGACTTACTACATATTTGTGATGTCACGAGTTCAGTTTCCATCATATAAGCAGTAGGGTAGTTTGGTACTCTGGCTCAGTATATTTATGAACTCGGTTGATGTGGTTACAGTAGTTTATGTTTTAATGTGTTTCTGCTTATGTCCGTGATGATAACTAGCACCATCAAACAACATCTGCCTATCCCAAATCCTTGGGAAGGACTTGATAGGTGGATAAAAATGCCAAATCCAGTCTAAACTTCTGGCTGACCAATAACAGTAGAAATAATGGAGAAAAGGGCAAGAAGAATCAAGTATTGACTATTTGCCAATTCATCAGCACCATCTTGGTGAAGATGAAATGTATAGGTTTTGGTATTGAACTGATCTGCACTCACTCGTTGCCAAGCAGTTTAGCAACATACCACAAGGAAGTAAAATTTAACATTGGTTAACATTTTGCAAATCCTACAATGCAATGTCCAGCAAAAGGGACAGTATCGGACAACTACAGGCCAATTATCTGCTTACCAAAAACTTTAAAATTTCTGACTGGTATTGCGCTGATGCAGTCTAATCGCATTGAAAACGAACTCTTTCCATCTGAGCAAAAAGAAAATCTTTAAAGCTCTGCATGCCATGGTTCCAGGCTATCTGAGGAATCGTCTCACCCAAATGGGACTGACCTGTCCCAGCAGAAGGGGCATGCGGTGGGCTCTGTTGGTCAAGGAATTTCAACTGACAGGGTCCAGGCACCTGCCCTTTGAAACATCTTGCCCATTTAGGTAAGATCTGCACCCACCCTTTAGACCATCTGTAAGGGCTTGAAGACCTGGCTCTGCCAGTTGGCTTGGGGCCCCAACAATGGTGCATTATGCTGGAGGTGGTTGATGGATTAAGAGAAAACTCAACCTCCCCTTGTGCAGCCTGCTCCCTCCCATCTTTTTAATTGTATTTTTTACATATTTAGAAATATGTATTTTTATGGTTTTATTGGCTTTTAATGTAAGTTGCCCAGAGTTGCGTTGAGGTGAGATGGGTAGCAAACCTAACTAAATCAATCAATAAACCCCAAAAACAGAGTCAAAAGATCAGGCCCTATCTTTTATTTATGTATGTATTGTATGGCATCGGTCATGCAGTCACTTATATAGAACACTGATAAAACGTGTACAAACATAAATCCACATTTAAATCAACAAATACATGTCTATAAGGTATGTGACAATACAGTGGATGAGATAAAATATTAAATTGGGGTAAAACCGTGATAAAAATCTCAACAATAAGCCACAATAGGATTGATGTTATGATTTGATATCTAAGAAAGCTAATCTAACTGCTTTTGGTTAGATGGCTATGATGAGATCATCCCAGGTATATTGAAATTTTCCTAGGAGGCATTCTCAACTTACAGTATGTCACAGAAGTGAGTACACCCCCTCACATTTTGTAAATATTTAAGTATATCTTTTCATGTGACAACACTGAAGAAATGACATTTGGCTACAATGTAAAGTAGTGAGTGTACAGCTTGTATAACAGTGTAAATGTGCTGTCCCCTCAAAATAACGCAACACACAGCCATTAATGTCTAAACTGGTGGCAACAAAAGTGAATACACCCCTAAGTGATAATATCCAAATGGGGCCCAAGTAGCCGTTTCCCCTCCCTGGTGTCATGTGACTCGTTAGTGGTACAAGGTGTCAGGTGTGAAGTGGGAGCAGGTGTGTTAAATTTGGTGTTATCCCTCTCATACTGGTCACTGGAAGTTCAACATGGCACCTCATGGCAATTCACTGGAAGTCAACATGGCACCTCATGGCAATGAACTCTCAGGATCTGAAAAAACAAATTGTTGCTCTACATAAAGATGGCCTAGGCTATAAGAAGATTGCCAAGACCCTGAAACTGAGCTGCAGCATGGTGGCCAAGACCATACAGTGGTTTAACAGGACAGGTTCCACTCAGAACAGGCCTCACCATGGTCAACCAAAGAAGTTGAGTGCCCGTGCTCAGCGTCATATCCAGAGGTTGGCTTTGGGAAATAGACGTATGAGTGCTGCAGAGGTTGAAGGGGTTGGGGGGTCAGCCTGTCAGTGCTCAGACCATACGCCGCATGCTGCATCAAATTGGTCTGCAGGGCTGTTGTCCCAAAAGGAAGCCTCTTCTAAAGATGATGCACAAGAAAGCCCGCAAACTGTTTGCTGCAGACAAGCAGACTAAGGACATGGATTTCTGGAACCATGTCCTGTGGTCCGATGAGACCAAGATAAACTTATTTGGTTCAGATGGTGTCAAGC
>QLTV01000448.1:1330630-1362337 GCA_003457575.1 Thermophis baileyi
ACATTTCAGAGGATAATTAGAACTGCAGAAAAAACAATTACTGCCAACCTGCCTTCCATTGAGGACCTGTACACTGCACGAGTGAAAAAGAGGGCTGTGAAAATATTTACAGAACCCTCATATCCTGGACACAAACTGTTTCAACTCCTACCCTCAAAACGATACTATAGAGCACTGTACACCAGAACAACTAGACACAAGAACAGTTTTTTCTCAAACGCCATCACTCTGCTAAACAAATAATTGCCTCAACACTGTCAAACTATTTACTAAGTCTGCACTACTACTAATCTTCTCATCGTTACTATCACCCATCTCCTCCCACTAATGACTGTATGACTGTAACTTTGTTGCTTGTATCCTTACAATTTACATTGACTGGTTCCTAATATGATTTGATTGCTTATTTGTACCGAGACTATCATTAAGTGTTGTACCTTATGATTCTTGATGAACGTATCTTTTCTTTTATGTACACTGAGAGCATATGCACCAAGACAAATTCCTTGTGTGTCCAATCACACTTGGCCAATAAAAAATTCTATTCTATTCTACTCTACTTTACATTGTAGCCAAGTGTCATTTCTTCAGTGTTGTCACATGAAAAGATATACTTAAATATTTACAAAACGTGAGGGGGTGTACTCCTGTGACACTGTACATGTGTTATTGTTTGTTCTGATGTACCACAGTCGTGAGCTCTCAGCCATTACTCAATTAAAGAGTTTTGCCTTAGTTCTGGCATGACCTGTTCTGATTCTATTCAGGTCCTCTATATTTTTATGGAACATAGTTGCCAGAATGTAGATCGACAATAAGACTATTGAAACAGTAAAGGAATTCATCTTCCTGGGCTCTAAAATCAAAGTGGTGACTGCAGACCTGAGATCAGAAGACGTATAGCACTTGGAAGAACTGCAATGTCTGGCATGAATAACATCTGGAAGAGTAAAGGCATCAGCCGCACAACCAAATACATATTAGTTAACACAATATTTTTCCCCAATTCCTAATTATGTCTATGAAACTTGGACTCTGAAAAAGACAGATAAGGAGAAAAACGGATGCCTTTGAACTGTGGTGTTGAAGGCAACTATTACACATCCCAAAGATTGCAAAAATAACAAGTTCTAGACTAAACCTCACAAAAAAATATCACTTGAAGCCTAGATTACCAAAAATAGCCGAGGTGGCGCAGTGGTTAGAGTGCAGTACTGCAGGCTACTTCAGCTGACTGCTAGCTGCAGTTCGGCAGTTCAAATCTCACCAGCTCAAGGTTGACTCAGCCTTCCATCCTTCCGAGGTGGGTAAAATGAGGACCCAGATTGTTGGGGGCAATATGCTGACTCTGTGAACCGCTTAGAGAGGGCTGTAAAGCACTATAAAGCGGTATATAAGTCTAAGTGCTATTGCTATTGCTAAAAGAGGCTGACATTCTTTGGTCATGTTATGAGAGTTGACTCACTCGAAAAGTCAATCATGCTGGGAGTTATCAGCGGAAAAAGGAGAAGGGGCTGGCCTGGTACCTGCTTGCTGGACACTATAAAGGATGACACCTGGATCACCATGGTGGGTGGATCTGAAGGAGGCAGTGTGAGACAGAGACTGACAAGATGATTTTGGAAAACTGCAAAAGAAGGAAAACCTTGAATGTAGTTTGGACTAATTACAAGAAGGCATTTGACTCCTTGACACATGACTGGATAATCAAGTATCTAGAAATAACAGTAACAGTAGAAACATCAGAAGATTTGTGCAAAGATCAGTACCACTACGGTGATAGATTGGGACAGGTTAACATCAAGAAAGGAATCTTTCAAGGAGACTAGCTATCACTACTACTGTTTGTCATTGCATTGATTCCTCTGTCAATAAAACTGAACAAGTCAGGCCATGGCTATCAAGCATCAAACTCATCTACCAGGCTATTCCACCTCCTTTACATGGACAATCTGAAACTACAGATAACCCTCAACTTACAGCCGTTTGTTTAGTGGCACTAAAAAAAGGGACTTATGAGTGTTTTTCATATTTACGACCATTGCAGCATCCCCATGGTCACAGGATCAAAATTTGGTAAGTAGCTCATATTTATGATGATTACAGTGTCCTGGGATCATGTAATCAATTTTGCGAAGGGAAGGCAGATTCACTTAACAACTGTGTTGCTAATTTAACAACTGCAGCAATTCACTTAACAACTGTGACAAAAAAAGGTGATAAACTGGGGCAAAACTCATTTAAGAAATATCTCACTTAGCAACATAAATTTTGGGCCCAATTGTGTCATAAGTTGAGGACTACCTGTAATGGAAAAACACCATCTGAAATGGAATCACTGCTCAACACTGTCCATACATATAGCCAAGATATTGCAGTGGAGTTTGGACTGGATAAATGTGCCAACCTTTCCATGAAGTGGGGGGGGGGGGGGGTAATGAAAATTGAAGAAATCAGATGTCCCATGGAAATGACATCAAAAGTCTGGATAAAGATCACTACAAATATCCAGGCTTCCTTCAGGGTGACAATATAAAGCACACTGAAATCAAGACGATTAGTACTTAATACATCATGAGAGTGAAAAAGATCTAAAAGTTCAAATGTAGCGGCAGAAATATCATCAAGGTGAATAATACCTGGGCAATTCCAGGGATCGGATATACAGCTGAAAAATAGGATCAGGAAAATAATATCAGTGAATCACACCCTTCATCCACATAGTGATGTTGACAGACTCTATTTACCAAGGAGAATAAGTAGAATGGAATATTGCAAGTGTACCAGACAGTTAAAGAAGGGAAAAGGGCACTGGAAGAATATCTGAAGGGCAGTGTATAAGATGCATCAAGGCTTGTATACTGTGAAGGTTTATTGAATACCAAAGACAAAGTGGCCTATAAGAAAAGCTCTTTCATGTAATTTAATTTAATTTAATTTAATTTTGCTGTTATTAATTTAACGTGAGCTATATTTTATCCTGGTGCACTGCAATCATTTAAAAGTGAATGCATTCATGATAAAGTGTGTGTGTATATATACACACACACACACACACACACATATGTGTATATGTGTGTGTGTGTATGTGTGTGTGTGTGTGTGTGTGTCTGTGTGTAACTCTTATTTTGGCAAAGATTTTCTCTTTTGTGATATAGGTGGATGTCCACTGAATGGATTTCTTTGCTGTCACTAAACTACTTTAGAATGTATGTATGAATGGCCTTTCATACCTTCATAGTACTGATTGAAAGTTTCAGGATTTATTTATTCAGATGTAACTGGAAAGTTCAACTTGTGTGTTCGGCAGCAAGGGAGAAACATCTTAGTATATCAGATAAAGGGTGTGTTTTGTTTGCAACCTTTTAGAAAAAGCTCTCTCAATATTTAGTGAACTGGTAATAGATTTAAAACCTTTAAAGGTAATTGAACCTCCACATGGAAGAGTCTAGTCCTGTTATTGCAGAAGCCAATAAATAAATAAAGCACTTGTCTAAATTCACTGATAAAAGAAAAAAGAAAAACCAAATGAAGAATAGAAAAGAGGCATGGCAAGACAAAGCATTACATGATCAATATAGGTACTCCTTGATTTACAACCGGTTGCTTAATCACCATTGAAGTTATGACAGACCCACCCTTAAAGCTACTTATGATCCAGTTTCAAAATTACAGCTGTTGCAGCATTCACTCAGCTCATAGCAAACTCAGGTGCTATTCTTGTGACAGGGCTCCATTTTTTAAGGAGGCTCTATTTCTTTATGGAATTGTGGAGCCTTCTTAAAAAGGGAGGCCCGTACAGGTTTGTGAAAATAACATTCATTGTCACAAGTTTGGCTTTGTAAAGTTTGATTTAGATTTAACTACAATGCATACCTGCGTTGCAAAGTGGTTGATGGGTAAGCTTAGGTTTCATGTGATGGCACACTGGCTGACCTTGTACACCTTCCAAATATCAACTACATGTTGTGTGGAGATGCACGTTCTGGCTGCTGATTGATCCAACTTCCATTTCCTGCTGTCTTCTATGTTTTCTGTATTTTGTTTGAGTGCCTTTTTTCCAGAATGTTAACATTGGCAGATGTATAAATGCAACAGCTATGTAACCATCCCTGAATGTCAGACACATTTCTTGACCTGCAGTGACACAGAAGTTTAACTCCACCTCAAGAAAGCTGATCCTATCTCAGGCTGGGCGCTTCTCTCAGAACCTGAAAATAAAATGTAAGTTGAGTGTGCTGGACCCTGGAGCAGACCATGTCCTGCAAGTTTGTAAGGCAGCTGGAGGCTTGCAAGCTGTAGGTCCACAAAGCCTGATTTCCTCTTGGTTGGGGAAGGTCTCTTTGGAGGTTTGCAAGCTCCAACTGGCTCAATCTCCCCTTGGTCACTGGAGGTTTGCAAGCTACAAATGGCCTGATCTAAAACACTGATTTATTGAATTAACTGCCTGGATTCATGTAATACTAAGTTATAATTTGTGGTTTATAGATCACGGCAATTGGAGTCCTGCAATAAACTAATCCAAAATCAGGCAAAATACATTATTGTTCATGCAAGCACACCTTCCTTATACTGGCTGGAAGTTGTAGAGGAGATGGGAAATCCTTACTGGGAATAGCTGATTAGAGTACAGTACTGTAATCCTTAAGTTGCATCCTCTTACATCTGATATTTAACTACTTTATATTATTCCAGATCCTATTTTATTATTTACTGTTGGCCTTTTTATTTAAATATTTTTATTCATTAAGAGGTGGCTTTGAAGGAATATTAGATATTGAACTACTTCTTACAATGAAAGACCTGAGAAAAGGATTATGGCTGTAACAGTGGTGAAATCCAATTTTTTTTACTAACGGTTCTGTGGGCGTGGCTTGGTGGGCATGGTGTGACTTGGTGGGCGTGGCAGGGGAAGGATACTGCAAAATTTTCATTCCCACCCCACTCCAGGGGAAGGATACTGCAAAATCCCCATTCCCTCCCCACTCCTGGGGGAAGGATATTGCAAAATCTCCATTCCCACCCCACTCTGGGGCCAGCCTGAGGTGAGAGTCCCTTGGGAGTTGGGCGGCATAGAAATGCAAATAAAAGTAAAAAAAAAGTAAAGTGATATTTGCTGGTTCTCCGAACTACTCAAAATTTCCGCTACCGGTTCTCCAGAACCTGTCAGAACCTGCTGGATTTCACCCCTGGGCTGTATTGAAATTTGCAGTTTTTTATAGGAAAATAAAGACTCAGGACCTTTAAGTGCTGCAAATGATATTGATATTGAATTTCAATTTACAGTCCACCTTTTTATTCAGAATCTAGTATGGTGTAAAATGAGTAGCAAGATCTAGTCTTCTAGTCCGCCCTTAATATAGAAGCTCTGCAGATGATTTTGGGCCAGTTTACACTCAGGCCAACTTGTTTCACAGAGAGGATGAACATTTTACATTCCTGTACAAAATGTGATGGAATATACTGTAAATCCAATAAACAAATACTTAACAAATAAGACATAAATTTAACAGGGAAAATCATGACATCATTGATAAAATCTATGTGACCCCCCCTCAAGTTTATGTGTAAATGAAAGCAATAGGTGTGCAACTATTGATGCATCATCAAAAGTATAAGGATAATGTGGATGAAATGACAGATTACAATTTTCTATTACTGCAAAATTTCATTTTCTTTATCCAAGTGCAGTCATTATGCAGTGTTAATATCCATGTGCTTTATTGTCACCAGTGGTCATTAATGAATAATTTCTTAATTCTAGAAACGTAGTATTCATCGTGCATTCTTATTTTTAACTGGCATATAGTCAGCCTGAAAAGTTTCAAATCCAATTCCCATAATTTTAGCAGTATGGTAGTAACTGGCAGTCAAGTGGAAGGAGTGAACTATTACATTAGCCACAGTGTGATCAGGATGATTATTTGCACAAATTATACTTCACCCTTCTATGTTTTAAACCACAGAAACATGCCCAGGAAATGTGCATCTCACTAGATGAAAAAGGAACATTCCATAGGTTTTATTGCAGTAAAGTGTTCTTGGAAATGTTTTAATTTATCCAAATTTGAAATCATGTATAATGGTATAAGAGTTCTGTAAAAGGTATTATAAGAGTTCTGTAACATGCTATTCAGCAGTTTTTTTCCTAATCTAATGCCGTCCTAGTGGGAATTTTATGAATTGCATTCAAAGACCCTTGGATGATGGAAGTTGAGCAAGGCTATTAAAAAATTTACATTCTCAAAAAAAAAAAAAAAAAGATGCAAGACTAGAGATAGTAAATGCAAATGTGAATTTTCCAATTGTTCCATTCATGTTCTATAGTTTCATATAAGATTCCTACATGCATCTTTTAAAAGAACATGAAGGTATTAAAAGTAGTATGGGAATAATCAGGGAAAGTATACTGAACACTGAAACTAAAATTGTGGTAAATTTAGGTCTTACCACAAGGGGGCATGAACAGATGAAAGGTTTTGCAAAAAATGCAATAATCTGGTGTAGATAGAGAATAATAAAAGTACAGTGTGTTATCATTGGCTACAGGATAATCTAGATCAAGAGCAAATGCTACACATTTGATCACAATACCTGAGGCTATTTTTTAAAGTATATTTTTTAGATTAAAATTGCTTTAACCAGTGAAAACCTATATGGAAAATATAGTTGACTCTAGGAAACCCACTCACATTCATTGAGTTACTTTCACACTAACAAGGATTTGCAAGGTCTCCTCCATGTCCTCTCTCCTTCCTGAAAGCATTACTGTGCTAAAGCTTTTAATTTAATTTTTTTTTAAACAAAAGCAATTACAGAAAAGTGCAAATCCAGTGCATGACATTTAACACTTCTTGGTGGCAGCCAAGCTGAGCTTAAATGAGGGGCCTTTTCGTCCAGAACAACAAGAGCCAAAAGGCCTTGTGTCATGGAGTAATGTAAGACACAATCTTGCTTGAAAATGCACAATGAATTGGGAAGGATTTATGTAATTAATTGACCAGTCTTAACCTGTTATCGTGATGTAAGGAATTTGGAACTCATTAATTTGGGCGCTGACAGATTTCATATTAGAGCTGGCAAATATGGATTGAGCTTCTTATTCATGTAGCAGCTGGAATTTCTATGACAGTGAGGATTAGTGAAGAAGACCTATTGCTGGAGTCAAACTGCCTCTTTGTAATCAGCAGCCCTGCTCTGCATTAAACGGGGAATAATGGGAAAAATACAGCTGGGCGGTGGTGGGGAGCTTATCCTGACTGCAGAGGAAAGGATGGCAGTTTTGCTCGCTCGGCTAATATTTATACTGAACACCAGCTTTTGCAGTAGAATGGAAATATTAATTGCAATCATAAAGTGAAGGAAACTCTTTTTGGAGAAAAGAAAACAGAGAAAAACCCTCAAAGCCTCGTCTTATTGCCAGGTTATTTTATTTTCATTATTTTAAAATGGGTTTTGAGGTTACCTTTTTCAAAGAAGATATAGCCATGGAAAACCAAAGAAATGTTAACCCCAAAGCACTCAATACAAGCAGGGGGTATAATTGTAGTATATAAATTATATTTTATATACTTCATATTAAGTATATAAAAATATATGATAGGGATGGGCAGCCTTTCACTGACTAAGTAAGGGCTCACTTGCTCTTTTACCCCACTTGGCTGAGGGTTACAAAGCCATGCCATGGGAAGAAACGTGGGAAGAGATCAAATCTTTACCTCGAACTCATTTAAAAACATTAGAATTAAACAACCCTAAGAGTTGAATATTGCAACTCTTGAATAGCACTGACAGCAAATTACAGAGTTGAATTTTGGCAGCAAATCAAATCCACTGAATAGTTCCAGGCCCTACAAATGGGCACTAGGGGAAGGGCCTGTTGTACATTTCCTGTGGGTTGCCAAAACTGATAAGTGATTGTGATAGTATGGAAATTATTTTGTGGAAAATACCATGAGATCATTGCCACCATAATTGAAGAACTATTTGCCAGTTCCCTTTCCCCCCTCTTTCCTACCCATGTGCAGCTCTGATCCTTCAGCTATTTCAAATATTGTGTTTTCCTATGAATGTGCATTTTGTGCTCTTATACCATTCAGAGTATGAATGGCATCATATTTATGTCCTTTCTACCTGTAAAGCCAGTAGAAGACAATTAGAAGAATGGAACCTTAGACTTCATTGAGGAAATGGATTTAAAGCAGATTCACGACTCAGAACACATCAGTTCACCAGTCACTAGGACAATCTATGTTATGTCTATTCATGCTTGTTTCTGAGTAGAAATCAGTTTCTTTCAGACTGACCCTACTCTTGGGTTGAATAAGACATAGGTGACATGGAGAGAACCCTGTATGCTACAATTTTAGAAGAAAATCAGAATTTAAATGTAATAAGCAAATAAAATGAGAACACATGTTGGATTCTGCCTCACTCCTTTTGCATGTCTGTTTGTATACATGCAAATCATATTGAAAATCAAACATGCATAAAGCTTAAAAATAGTTTTCTTAATAGCTGGGTTCATACATTTTGCTAGCCATATTGAGATATGTTTGATTCTGACTGTGCTATGTGAACTTAGACATTGTAGTTTATAATCCATGGTGTATAGTTTAGTCAGTTGTGTAAATCCAATCAATAAATATAGTAACGAACAATGTGGCAGATGTGAATCTTAGGCAAGCACAGTAAAGGTATAACTACAGATTAGCTGAAACCTGGCTCAAAAACAGTAACTATAAGAGGGATCTTGGACTCCTAGTAGATGATCACTTAAATATGAGCCAGCAGTGTGCGGCAGCAGCCAAAAAAAAAGCTAATGCAGTCCTTGGTTGCATTAACAGGCATAGAGTAAAGATCACGTGAAGTATTAGCAGGGGTGAAATCCAGCAGGTTCTGACAGGTTCTGGAGAACCGGTAGCAGAAATTTTGAGTAGTTCGGAGAACCGGCAAATACCACCTCTGGCTGGCCTCAGAGTGGAGTGGGAATGGAGATTTTGCAATATCCTTCCCCCAGGAGGGGGGAGGGAATGTGGATTTTGCAGTATCCTTCCCCTGCCACGCCCACCAAGCCACGCCCACAGAACCGGTAGTAAAAAAAATTGGATTTCACCACTGAGTATTAGTACCACTTTATGAAACCTTAGTAAGACAACACCTGGAATACTGCATTCAGTTTTAGTCACCACATTACAAATAAGATACTGAGACTTTAGAAAAAGTGCAGAGAATAACAACTAAGATGATTAAGGGCCTGGAGACTAAAACACATGAAGAATGGTTGCAGGAATAGGATATGACTAGTCTAGGATTTGGGGTGACATTATAGCATTATTGCAGTTTTTGAGGGGCTGCCACAAAGAAGAGAGGTCAACTTATTTTCCATAGCATCAGTAGGCAAAACAAGAAATGATGGAAACTAAACAAGGAGAGAAGCAACCTAGAATTAAGGAGAAACTTTCTAATAGTGGGAACAATTAACCAGTGGAACAGCTTGCCTTCAGAAGTTGTGGGTGCTTCATCACTGGAGGTTTTTAAGAAGATTCTGGACAGCCACTTGTCTGAAATGGTACAGGGTCTCCTGCTTGAGGTTGGACTAGAAGACCTCCAAAGTCTTTTCCAACTCTATTCTGTAACTAACTAGCAAGAAACTAACTAGAGTTTTTTTAAGAGAGAAAAAAAGAAAAGTGAGTTGAGAATAACAGGAAAAATGGTGGAACCCTAGATATATCAACTCAATAAATTTATTGAATTCAGTTGGACATACTCCAGAAAAGTGGGTATGGGAATATAATTCAAGTAGGAAAAATGTTTTCTTAAGAATTTGCATAACATTGATTTTAATTTGCTGTAGACCTTTTGAAGGATGGAAAGAGGAAGTTAACTTCTATAGTGAAATTATGTTTACTTGTTGCTGACTTTCTAGAACTTAAAGATTTCAATAATCTCCATGCAAGAAAATTTAGACATTTGGATAGCTAAAATAATAGCTGAAAATTGTGTGCATTTGGGAATAATGCAGCTGAAGAATTTGAGACAACCAAAGGATTTTTGATGTCGGAAACACAAATATGTAAACAAACAAATTTTGGAGGTAATGTCTACAGAAATTCTCAGTCATCTAGATCATGGTTGTTCCAAAGCTGCTTTTCAAAAGGCAACTGGACTGACTTGTTTATTTTCCTTGAGAATTGAACCGAGAACTGAAGAAGCTTCCTGGATGAGAAATGAAACATTTTCAAGGAAAAACGCCCAAGAAAGTCCAGTTACCTTTTGAAAAGCACCTTTGGTTGGAAGTAATGGTTTGGGTACATAAGTCCGTTCATATTTTTATCCCTTGTGCATTGAACCATGCATCTGAGTGAAGATGTGATCGGCTGTCTTGATGAAAATAAATAAATCTCTGCAGTCTTTGTGTACATATTACAATATTTTGGATCCATACCTCTAATAAGAATGATCCTATTTGGGCAATTAACATATAACTTCTCCAGAAAGCTGTAAGTTGAAAAAGGCTTAAGAAAGTACATGCTTTTTGCATTCCAGGTTTTCTGTATATTTGCTAGAAACTATTAAACAACCTTAATTTTATATTTCTGCATACTTCTTAATTCATATTATCAAATTAATACTTTCATTTATCAAAAGATGGGCACTTTTTGTCTCTCATTAATTAATTAATGTTTACTCTTAGAAAACTAATTCAAGATTATTTTTGCATGCATTAAAATGTCTTGGGATCCAAACACTTGAAACAGAATTATAGAAGGTTGTATTCACTTACCTTTTCTGGTAAGTTTCTTGTTCCGATGCAGCATGTTATCAGGGGCAAGTTATTCAATAGAAAGGGAGACAAACCTCTGACTGCTCTTACTGCAGTACTTTGAACACCAGACAATTTAACTGACCCAAGCGTTATAAATTGTTTTAATGTCCCGCCCTTCTGAAAAATAAATGTTTATTGCTATTTTATTAATATACAGGGTTATTCAAAAAGAATGAACCAATTTCATAACGCGTTGCTTCAGTTCTCAAGCATTGTCATGTAATGAGTCAGTGACCATTTGAAAGAGGAGTTATATAAGTTGTGAAGGCCACATTGAACACTTGTACGACAGGAAATAAAAGTTGATTGTGAGTACAATACTTGTGACTTGGCTGTAGTTTTGTATTACTTTTCCTTAATAAAATATTGCGTCATGAAATCAGTTCATTCTTTTTGAATAACCCTGTATTTTATATAACGACAAAATTTTGCACTGCACTTCATCCTGAAATTGGAATATGGCAAGGGGTGACATATAAATGTTTTCAGTAAATAAATAGGTCTTCAGAAAGGCAACAATTTTGTAAATGGAAGCAAAGATTATTTTGTGGTTTGTGTCTATCAAGTCGTCTCCAATTTTCAGTAGTCTGGCGAAGCAGCACCCAGAATTTCTGGTTAAGAATTTTTGAGGCTATAGTTCCAAAATACCTTGTGAGCTGGGAAGACTGCTCTAGAGTTGTGGCTGCTAACATTAGGTCCCAGATACCATAATGGATTAAAGTTCACATTATCTCTAGGAAGAAGGGTCAATGGTCTGGAATGATTCATGTTGTAGCCCAACAATATTTGGGAACATAAGACTGAGAATTACTGTTCCAAGCAATAGAAATGCTCTAGGCTGTAAAAATAATTTGATGAATAAAGGTCACCCCCTACAGATTTGGACTCTTGAATTTGGCATTTCTCGCTTCTCAGTTTGAATCCTTTATTGGCAGGTAGTGCAGATAAGTTACTATGACATTTACATATCTGACTACCTCCTACTTACAGGTCACACTCATGCTAATTCTCACAATAGCTCATCTTTGTGCTGATAATCTTTTTATAACTGTAAATAAAATAGCATAGAAAAGGCTGCATGCTAAGGTCTAGCACTTCAGCAAAAATACAGTACTTTGTTAGGTAAGATAAGGAAGACCTGCAATTTCTGCTACCTCATTTTGTATACCAGGTTTATAAAAGTATGCATTAATTCTAATAATGGTTTGAGTTTTTCATTAAAGGATATTAATTTTTTGTTTGTCCATCTCCAGACTAAACATCTTAACAAGTAACTAAATTCATTGGATCCTATAATATCACCCAATTCTGTAGTTTGATTATAGAACACTGATGACCAGAATTTCAACATCAGAATTTCAGTGGGAAATTCAGTCAGTGGGATTAATAGACTATTATAAAAATCTGACTCTAAGAGTGGTTTTCGTATTTGTATATGAATATGAAGAAAACTTTTACACAACCAGGAGCAGACTAAAGAAATTATTCTAGTTCATAAAGTGTCAAAATAGCTACTGCATGATCAGTCAAGAATGTCTACTAATCTGGTTCTATAGATCTTTTCTAAACTTGATCCCCTTGAGGTCCCTGGATCTTGGGCTTGTATAATAACCAGGTGCAAGATTGCAACCATTGCTTGTAAATCTGGTTCACAGCTGTGTACTGTAAATAATGCAAACCAACTCCTCAGGACTGCTGGCCATGGGATTATGAGCTGATTCTCCCTCCTGATTAATTTCTTGTTCCAAGTTGCCAACTGCGCAATTTTATCCAGAGATGTCAGCTGCTTACTTGCTTTGCCTCTGTTGCCTCCATTTTTACACTATAAAGAATTAACTGTTGGGGTGCTGTCATCTGCCTTGTACAACATATATTGCAGCATGAAGGAAGAATTTTAACAAGACCTCAAAGGGGCTTCCTGACATGTTTAGTTGAAAGGTTTCCTACAAAACAAAAAAGGAAGCTCCCTGGAGGCAACAGGAAGAAAAAACCTTCTTGTTGAGAAAGGCTACTCCATTTTATGCTACTCCATTTTATTGTGTATATGTCACCATAGTATAGCTCTTGCATGAGTCCGATAGGTTGTTCTCTCTTCTTCCCACCTTCTTCCCCACAGCTGGTACCTGTTGAACATTTTCATTTCAGACTTCTTACTAGAATTTTAGGGTTCCCGTGAGTTGGCTACTGTTGAATTGAATACTCTGCTCTGGTATTCATTTGACTGTCTTGAAGTTTGTTTTGTATACAATATAAATGGGATAAATTCCATTTGCCTAGCCTTTCAAATATTTGCAAAAAGATTATTGAATGGGAAGGGGGTCATGAATCAAGCCATGAATATTGTGCAGTAGTTCTGCTGTACCAACTACCTTAAATTGTACCAATCTGGCATTTTATTTGTTTGAATTTGGCCCTAAGATGTTGCACAAATTCAGCCTTTATGGTTTATAAAGTAATATGTATAAACTCAATTGGCTGTAAGTTATTCAGTAAACCATGACTAAAAGAAATCATGGGTATGTGAACAATTCCCACTTCATCTTTGTGTATAAGAACCTGCATACATGCATGTAACTTGGGATGGCATTTCAGTGCTCAAATGTGTATGCCTTTTTCCTGCCTTTGATTTGCAGCCCTTTATTCTGATCCCCAGGGTCCAATGCCTCCTTGCTTCACAGGGTAGTTAGCATTCGTATAGTACTTCATAATGTTCAAAGAGTTTAAGAGTCATTTATTTCATTTAAAAAAAAAGTGAAGTTCTTACTTCAAGTTCATAGCTCAGACTTTACATCCTACCACATTTTATAGTCCCAGTGAGAGAAATGCTTAAAAGGGTTACTTAAATTAGGGCTTCTTCATCTGATTGCCAAACAACCTGATTATCATAAGATGGAAAAAGAGGTAGGAGATTTCTGCTCCTGCCAGCTTTTGACAGTTCAGATAATAGATAATGTCCCTCTTTATGTTTAATCCTCTTACTGGAAAAGTGTGGTTTGTTTCAGTTGAATCAAATCTCTGTCAGCATAGAAATATAATTTAAGGAAAGCATTCCTCATAATATGGACCATTTGATTCTTATTTATACATATAATTATTACTAGACCAGGTGACTTGATTGATTGCAGGCTTAATAAATTAGTAAATGCATAGTGTTATCTTTTGAGACAATCAAAATATTTTAAGTCTTTAAAATAGACAGGTCCTATGAGATAAATACATACCAAAAAATGATGTAAGATCATTTACAAGATGTTACATTAGCTATTTTGTAGAAATTCATAGATGAATATACAATTTTCAGGTCGTGCTCTAATGAATTGTTCTGTAGCACCTGTCAACCATAAATTATCCATTTGGTTTCTATTTGTACAGTTGATTCGCTGAGTACAGCAACAGTATTTCAAAATTTTGATAGCTGTTGCTGGCTCTTAAGGATGCTTTTTTTTTTCATTTTGTCTATTTTAGGCAAAATCTGAAATAATATTGTTTTTGCTCTGTCTTTGTAATATCTCATACTCTTCCCTAGATAGTTTTATCTTCACAGATAAATGTTTATGTGAAGAAAATGTGTATTTGGTTATTTTTTTCATCCGAACATTTTGATTTGGCAAGCATATATCCGTGTATGCAGACAAGGAAGATGTTGCATAAAGGAAAACAACTCCCCCCCCCTTGTATCAGCAATATTTATTTTTGTAGTGGATTAATTCTACATCAGTCCCGAATCAACTGTCTGAGTCAGCTACAGAACTGGTAGACCAAGATGAAGAACATGTTACTCTCTGGGTAATGCTGAACTGTAATGTTCATCATCTCTTATCAATAGCCAGGTTGGACAGGACTGGCACAGACAGGCACAGATTCTCCACTCACAATAATTGCTGATTTATACCCTGCAACGATTGGTCATACTGTCCCGGCTCCAACTAGAAATGGGAATGAACTGCCATTTTACATTGTCTCAGATTAATGCTACATCTAGTCCTTTAAAGTTCTCTGGAAATTTTAAATTTGAAGTAGGGTACCAATAAGTCAAGATAACTGAGATAGTCAGTTTGTCCAGTGGCAGAAAATAAGCCCACAACGTTGGGAGAGGATCAGGAAACATGTACTTATTAAGTCCCCTTCATATGATTAATAATAAAATAGGTCAATATCTGATTTGTTAAACCCATACCAATATTTCATCACCTATATCTGTAAATAGAAAGTGATTCTCATGTAGTTCTATACAAGTCTAGGTCTATTCAGTATATCTACATCTTTGACCTGCAGTGGCTAAACAGCAGCTGCTATTATATTTTTCAACCTGAACTTAATCCAGTCTGCAATCAAGCTTACATTCACATGAACAGAATATCACAGAAATTCTGTAGAAAAATTATCAAACGAAAGTGAAGTAGATTCTGATAGGATAACAGTTATTGTATATGTATTCAAATCTCTTTAATGCTTGAAAAAGAAAATATTTTCTTTTCCTTCTCTATGCTAATTGTCCCTTTCTGAATCTTCAACAGCAATGCTTACTGCCTGATTATTCCATGGATATGCGTTTTGAATCAAGTCATACATTATTAATCATACATGTGTAGGTCAAAGACTACTAACCTTGGCAATCACACCCTAATAACAATATTCTCCCTTTAGCATTAGAAAGAAAAGATGGGAGTAATCAATAGTCAACATCCAAACACATCATCTTCAGAGATAGTACAGTATATGCACTCAAGAGGATGGGCTGTAGAAAAGGGTGGGCTGAGAGCAGTGCAGAGACCCAGATGTTTACAAAACCTGTCAAGCATGCATTAATTTTATGAGATGAATAATGTGGCAACTTATGAATTTTTAACATCTTTAAAATGATGAGACTGTAAGATGATATAGCCAAAAGTAAATTTGATCAAACATGAGATTATTTCTTATCAAATGGAAATAGTGAATAACATAAGAGTTTAAACATGAATTTATTATCAATATTATATAGTATGATAATAAAACAATATTTATTTTAGTTTGTCCTGGGATGTTAAGTAGGTCATTTAATAAATTTGAAAATTTAATAGTAAGAAAAATGGAATGATTTTTTGAATTCTTTAAAACAAATAAACTGTACTTATTATTATAGTGATAGTGGTTATGATTCTTCATAGCGGTATTCAAAACCTTGAAAGCTATCTCTGATTTTGTAAAATTCTGAGCATTCTAAATTCATAAAGAGACTCCATTAACAGATCAGTACTTTTTGTCCTTAACTGCCTGGTCATTGCATGCTGCATTTGTCAACCCTGAAGCTGACCTGGCCGAAGCCATCTTGGAGTTTCAGTGTTGCCACACTGGAGTGAGGGAGAGGGAGGGGGGATTAGAGATAGATGTGTGGTCAAAATAAAATAATTTCTCTTGGGAACCAAGGACGTTCTCACACCTGGCCAGAGGAAGGAGGAGTGATGTCACCAGACCAGCGGATGCTGCATTGATTGGGCCATGTGACTGATTGTTTGGGACTGTGGGAAAACCTTTTATTTTTAATTAGGTGAAAACCAAGGGGCCCTTCAGAGTTGGTTTTCACCAGATATGTGCCAATTTGATATTTCCAATAAAGTTATTCTTTGAGGAATCCACCTGCCTTGGAGTTTTGCTTGCAATGAATCTATTACTTGCAACTCTGACAGCATTAGCTATAGCTTCTACCCTTCAAGGACAGTGTGTGTGTGTGTATGTGTGTGTGATTACATATGTTACATGAATGGATTGCACATGGAGAAAAGTATGTTAAGTAGTACATGTCTTAGTTTTCCTTTCCACTCTCACTATAGTCTCATCTGTAGCTTGTAGAGAGTCATTTTGGCTCTTGGACCAAAACATGCTCTCCACACTTGCCAGCATAAAAGACCAATTCAGAAAAACACAGTGGATATAGAAAGTCTACCATCACTTTTTAAAATGCCAGGTTTTTGACATGTAAAAAAATCAGACCAAGATAAACCATTTCAGATTTTTTTACGCCTTTTGATATATAAGCTATACTGAATTGGTGTGTAGACATTTTATATCCATTGTTGAAGATAGGAATCCATTCCTAACAAGCTACTGTAATTCAGATTAAGTAATATGCAATAAATACCAATCAAGAATTGTGAACATACACAAGGTGTCCTAAATACATTATCTGCATTAAATCCTAGACATGCACACATATGCCAAATGTAATTAACAAATTACATATTTGTATACATTTGTAATAAAAGATGGTATGTGTTAATGAATCCGAGTTTTTAAATACTATATATATAAAAGCGAAAACCACTCACACATTAATCACGAAATCTCCAGAACCGTAAAGACTACAAACTTGAAATTTGCCACGTATGTTTCTCTTGGCTTCTAGGTGCTCACTAAGAAAGGATTTTTCTAAATGACCATCGCAGCATGAGTATTTCTTATATTAATATTAATAAGCTCTGATGCTAAGGAGTGCTACTCCCCACTCCCCACCTGAAAAGAAATCTAATCCAAATGCAAAACACAAGCAGAGGAATTTCAGTTTCGCTTTTGCTTTCACAGCAGCAAGCAGCTTTACTACAGAACAGTTGAGCTAAACAACACACAGACTCCTTCCTGTCTCCTCCTCGCCCACACACACACAAGTAAGGGAAGCTGCCTGTTTCTCCCATGGCCAGTTCTATGTGGCATACTCCAGAGTCAGTTCACCTGACAGCCTGGTCATCCTCCAGCCAGAGAGCAAAACCAGGAATGTTGTTTACAGGGAGGTCCTGAGCAATTCATCTGAGGGACGAATTTAAAGTCTATGCTATGCAAATAATGTCTTCATCTGTAACAGAAACTTAGCTTACCATCTCTAATGAAATAATACAATCCCTTTTTAAACTACTCATTAATTTTCAAGCTTTAAGTGTCAATTTATCAAGCCCCATCACATAGTTTCGTAGCAGAGCACGGGTATCAGCTAGTACTATATATATTTTCTGAGAACCTCTTTTCCCCTAGATCTGAAGAAAATTAAAGTGATAGTGTGCTATCACTAAAAAAGTAAGTACACTATGCCCATTTCAGTTTTTACTACACCACAATATAATAATAATAATAATTAGAAGAGGGTGTCACAATTATAATGGGTAAAAAGAGCAATTTTTAGCAATAAAACTTATTTGTAATATGAAAGAACAACTGATACATCATTGTGGTTTACACCTGTAGTAATGAAATTATTAAAAATGTAACAATGAAAAAGTATGAACTTATTAGTCTTGCTGAAACATCGATGCTGGTTGTGGATATACCCCCTGCTGTCAGGAGCCAAAGACCAGATCCACACATGAAGGTTCAATTAAGCTGATTTATTGCTAAAAGCCTATGCACAGGAATCTTCTCAACTAATGGTCAGCATCTGCTTAGAATTAGATAAGGGCCAATGACATTGGGGGGGTTGGACTTACCGGTAGTTCTCTTATAGCCACATGGGATTCTAGGCTGATCCCTCCCCCTTTTCAATCTGTTCCCAGGTTCTGCTATCCCTCCTCCACCCCGTGTTTACTCTTTTGCAAAAGTTAATAGAAGTGTTTCAGTTTACTATAGGCTTCATCTGAGGTCACCAAAAGTTTGCCACTGACAGTGAGGCCAAGAACAGACCTTTTATTGGGAATTGCTAAGAAACAACCAGAACAAATTGTTTCATTTATAAAATGTCAGGAAGAAATTACTAACCTCTTACATTTATTAAAGCTACTGATATATTTTTCAGTAAAGGGGTGGGGGGAGACAATTAATTGTACATATCATTTTCATTACAAATAAAATAAAACAAGAGAATTTGGCTTTATAAAATAATCAATGCAACTTTTGCTGCCTATGTTATATAGAAGAATATAATGTATTTGTTTCACTGGATCTGGAGAAAATTAACATGTATCTAATTGTTAATATTTGATCCTTCTTTAATTATGTATGATTTCAAGGAATGAATCTGTCAAGTAAATAATGAAATGCGTACATGCAGCATATGTAATTAGGTTAGGTGCATAAATCCAAAATGTTCACTTAATAGTTGTCAGTGCAAAATTTATTAATAATGAGAAATGCTAAGTGAAGAAATTCCCTAACCATCTACTCATTAGTAAAGGGCTATGTTCATTGCAAAAAAAAAAAAAAAAAGTTCTTACTTATTTCTTCAGCATTTAGGGTGATTGAGAAACCATGATGCAATTTTATTTTCTTTCTGTTCTACCGAGAAAAGGATTATTCACTAAAGAATTGGATGCCAGAGAAACTTTATGAATAGATGCCAATTGATAAGATTGTGGAAGTAGTTTAAAGATATAATTTTTCCAGACCCATTTAGCAATCAGCAAATATTTTATAAGGTGTGCTTGTTTAGTTTCCCTCCCCCACACAAGTTAGTGTCTTGCATATGGTTTGATTAGTTGCTAAGGAGATTAGTTGAAGTTTCGTGGTTTGTTTGCACCCTTTAAAGGTTTGCAATAGGCAAATTGGGTAGGAAGAACAATTGGGAAATGCATTTCTGAACCTGCCAGAAACCCAGTGGATCTATACCTGTCCCCACATACATCTAGAAGACATTCTTTGTAGTCTTATTACCTCTTTTATCTAAATTGAACATGTTTTAATTATATTGATGGTCAGCAGAAGTCATTTAGTGCCCCTCTCTAAATCTCAAAATAATATGAATAATACGGTATAAGAACTGTTGTATTGAAATACTTAAAGAAGTTGAGGAATCTACTATCTGAAGCAGAATGTGTTGATTCAGGAAAAATCGACTTTGGTTTTGCATGACAGCAATTTTTGAATCATAACTCAAAGCCCCCAAGAATAGTTTAAGGCAGGGGTGTCAAACTCAATTTTATTGAGGGACACATCAGATTGTGTTTGACCTCGAGGGGATGGGGTGGGCATGGCCAGCTCAACGTCACTCATGTCGGGGTCGCCTGTGGTGGCCCGAGCGCTCTGCCAGAGAAAATGGGCTCCCGGCCCTCCCAAGCTCCGTTTTCACTGGCAGAGGCACCACAGGCCAGTCCTTTGTTGTTTCCAGGGCAGCCCCGCTGGCCGGATCTAAGCACCCCACAGGCTGGATCTGGACCCCGGGCCTTGAGTTTGAAACCCCTGGTTTAAGGGATTCAAATTAGGAAACAAGACTTAAGGATGTCTCACTTGATACACCATTAGCAGTAGAAGAAACTGCTAGTATAGTATCTACTACACTTCAGGATGAGGATATTCAAACTGAGAAATCAGGCTTGGAACTCAATTGCTATTGGTTCTCAAGTTACTGAAGCATTGGCCAATACAGAGTATCACATGTAACCCAATAAAGTATTTTAGAACTGTCTCAAAGAGGCATCTAGAGTACACTTCCAGAATTCCTTATATTCCTTATATCCTGTACTGCTCTGTACCAAAAACATTCCACCTAACAGGATACAACTTCTAACTGTCCTAATTCTAAAATAGAATAGACCACCTTATGCATATTTTGGATTTTGTTGCTCAAATACTAGAAGGAATGTTCTGCCTTGTCCAATTGTCTCCAGTTACCTGCTTAGCTTGCCTAGTTCCCAGTTCTACTTGTCTAGATATATAACTTCTTAGTGTTCAAACTGCTAATTGACAAGTTCACTTCAGATATTATTGGGAAATGACATTCCAGACAATGATTTGCCACTCCTTCCAATTGCTACTGTGGTCAAACATAATGACATGAAGTAGTAATAAAGCAAGATATCCTTGAAAATATTTTTTACACCATGGGAAAATTCAGGTTTCTTCAAAGATCTTAAATATAATCAGGCTTCTTATTTACCACAAAAGTCAATGGACCCAAATATCCTTAGTTAAGGTTTTGAACAATTATTCTGCATGCTGTAGAGTTATCAATCATCTTTGCTTTTTGATTTCCCTCTCCTTTCTGTTTTTAACAATGGAGGCAAAAATACCCTATTTCTTTAAAAAAAAAATCCCTTTCTCCAATAAACTGATGAGCAATAGCATGGTATTTCTGGCCTCTAAAAATATCCCATTGATATTTGTCTTATTTCATAAGCATGGTGGGGCAGTAAGGTGTCAATTCCTTTGTCTTCAGTTATGCAGCTGTCCTTGATGATAAATCCTATCTCCGAATGATACTGTGTTGACAGTGTTATAATATTAATCAGATCACCTTGTCAGGTTTGTAGAAAATTTGCTAAATGTTTATATTTTTTTTAAAGATAAATGGGCATCTTTCTCCTTGTTGCTACCTTTCGTTCAGCTTTGATGGACAGGGAGGTCAAGTCAAGACTATCCTCCCCATGTCTTGTACATATACACACATGCCCATTGTTTGGAAAGGTGGGTTTCTTGACTGCATAAAGCAGGATGAGTGGGAGGAGAGGATAATGTCTCCAAGAGAGATCTTATTAAATTGGACAAAAGCTTGTCTGCCTTTGGGCTACCTCTCAGGGCTTTTTCTGCTGCAGTATGCATGTGGAATGCAGGAGAGTGTGACGCAAAAGCCATTTGCATTACCCTGCAGTCATTTTTATATGTGGAGGTAATGAAGTTGTCAACAAAGCTCTGAGTGTGGCTGGGCTTGATATTCAAACAGACATGGCACTTCCCTTTCTCCCCCTCCCCACAGCTGATCAGAAAACAGCCAAGGGAACCATTTCATATATTCCACAAAAGCTTATTCTCACTCTCACTGAATGCTCATCCTTGATCCCCTCTTCCCTCTTGTTTTCTGCATTGGAGGGAGCATCACAGCTGAATCTGCATTTGTGAAGCTATGGGTGGCCACACTGGCTCAGACTGGTTGCAGATAGTAAATGTCACAGTCTGACTGCTAATGACAGCGTAGTTGCTCACACTCACAGGAGGTTCTTAAGGCAGTATTTGCCTGTTTGTGTTGCATTATGCTGGGTTACTTTTCTTAATTATACAAATCATTAGAAATCTCAAGGATATGCAGCATCATAGTACTTTATAAAGGTACCACTAGCAAATTTTATATTTTAGATGTAATTGTAAGGACAATCTACTGCTATCTTTAGACAGCTGTATGGCTTTAATAAGGATCATTTTCTTTCAGGGGAAAAAAATAGAACAATAACATGAGCATTTGCAACAATATGCATGCTCATTAAACAATTAAGGAGAAAGAAAAGATGCTATGGTGAGTAGTGAGAACTCTGTGTGCTCTGACACATTGAGATATTGAAGCTGGATTTATTTTCTGCTGTGTCAGTTACTTTTCTCAATAGTAATGAGGATTCTTTCTTGATTGCCCCTGGATATTTGTCCTGAGATTCAGGTTTTAGTTGCATCTTTTCCAGTTTATACTTATATACAAGGTCACAAAGAGGGACGTTCCACAAAAACTTGTAATAGTTTTTAGATTTTGCATGTGGTTGCTATTATCATGGGCATTCTGGCAGATTTTTAAAAAAAGTCTTAGATTCAACCACTGCCAGCGTCTGCAGGGAGCTATTGATTTGCATATGAATTCCACAATAGAGGGAAATATAAAATTAAGGGTGATAAAATGTGTATTTTAAATTACTAAGCATATAGGAAGCAGGCAAGCACAAAGTCTCTGCATAGAAAATTTGTGTTAATAAATTGTGTGAGGTCAGCATTCCTTCATTCTACTACACTATAGCCTCAGGAGTACTGTTATTTATTCTTTTCAGAACAACATGCTATAGAGTCCTGCTGATCTCTTTTCCAATAAGCTTGTGACATACTTTGGTACGATTCCTATTTCACAGATGAAGAATTAAGACTATGAAATAATCAGCAATTGCCCAGATTTAAGCAATGTATCCATGACAGTCAAGGGTTTAAATCCAGCTTTTTATACATTGAACTGTGTGGTGTCTCTTGAAGTGCAATCTTTTGCATAGTTACTTACATGATTTGGGAAATGTTATAATTGGACTCTGATCTGAGAGACCTAGGCTTCACTTAAACACAGTATTTGCTGATTGACACAGGATCACAGAATTCAAAGGAGCCACTTAAGCCATTGTGTCCATTCTCCTGGTCAGTGCAGGACACCAAATGAAAGCATCCCAACAGGTGTCAGTCATTGTGCAACTTACTCTCAGTTTATCCCACCAAGGTTGCTCTTGTTGAAGATAAAATGAGCCCCGTTTGTGCAGTGTTGAGGTTCCAGAGAAAAGGCAAGTTACAAAGCAACTAAATAAATCTAAACTTCACAATGTGAAAAAATAGTGAGGACATATTTATTTACAGTGTTTTTAAACTACTACTCAACTAGTTGAGTAGTTTCAGTTTCCAAGGTAATATATACATATGCTTAAAAACATGCCCATCTTACTGTTTGACATTAACCTGCTTCAATACAATTATTTGATATCAAACATAGAGTATGGCCCAGATTCATTGAAGTTATAGAAACAGCCATGACTTTTCTTTGCACATTTGATCTGTACAGAGTTGTATTTTAAAGTAATAATAGTGGCAGTGATTTTTTTTTTAATGCTAACAAAATTACCAATTTGTTTTTTGTTTTTAATTTTTGTAGTTTAATCACTTTGTTTTTAAGATGCTTTCAATATAACGCCATAGGCTTTGGGCCATTAACTGACTGGTTTTATTGATAACTTTCTATGCCAATATTCTCATTCTCAATGTTAAGTCATTGATTTGTTAATTATTGACAGTAAAGTATACTTTCAGTGCACTTATGAAAATGATCAATAACTATTAGTCCTGAAATCTCTGGAGAGAAAAAAAATTGTTAGTAGTATTTTAGAGGCATTGGATCGTTAATAACCTTTATAGAAATCTAAGCATTGCTGAGCTGACTATGGCTATGAACAATTGATCTTCCCTCACTCCTCATCCTTCAGTTAGAAAGCCGATTTGTGTTTCTTTTTGTATGTACACTCATTGTTTGATTATAACTTTTCCCCACATGTATATTTATACACAACCAAACTAGAAATTCATACACTATAGAAATACAATAATGGATACAATAATAGAATACAAAAACCTTGCTAAAGAAATTTAAAAATGTTTGTAGAATTTTATATTACAAAAAGGACTAGGGCATTTGTGTGAAAAATGTACAGCTATATATTAGCCAAAGTTTCATTTAAAAGAATCATAGGGAGAATTGCACATATTTAAATAGATTTTAGAGCCAATAAACTGTAATAGTAATGTAAAAACTATTCAAAATTTATATTATATAATTTGTACTATAATCAGTAATAATAGGCTTAGCTGAGTGAGAAAATAAACAAAAAGAGAGAGCAAATTTAAAGGCAATATTATTTAGAATTCATCATATCTTATTAGAAAGCCTTGGTAAAACCACTGCTTGAAATTAGAAGATAGACTTGTCAGCAATTTGTCTCCCAGGAGAATTTCACAGCATATTCCTATCTGCAATCCTCAGAAACTAAAGCGTTCATCAAGCTTCATCTGTTTTATGATCTGGTCATTTGGGGGGAAAGGATGCTTGTGTCAGGGTTCCGACCGATGCCCTAATACAGGGGTCGGCAACCTTAAACACTCAAAGAGCCACTTGGGCCCATTTCCCACAGAAAACAAAACACTGGGAGCCATAAAACCTGGGTGGGCGTGGCCAACTCGATGTCACTCACTCCCACCCACACATGAACCCCCCAGCCACGCCTAACCAGGTTTTGTGGCTCCGTGTTTTCTATGGGAAATAGGTAACTCCCTCTCTGTCTCTCTCCCTCTCTCCCTCCCTCTCATCTCTTTCTCCCTCTCTGTCTATCTCCCTCTCTCTTTGTTTCTCTCTCTCATCTCTTTCTTTTTCTCTATCTCCCTCTCCCTCCCTCCCTTTTATTTTTCTCTTTCTCTCATCTGTCTTTCTTTTTCTCTCTCTCTCCCTCTCTATCTCTCTCTCATTTCTCTCTCTCTCTCTCTCTCTCTCTCTCTTTCTCTCTCTCCCTCCCTCCTTCTCTCTCTCCCTCTCCCTCTCTCCCTCCCTCCTTCTCTCTCTCTCTCCCTTCCCCCGCCTTTCTTTCTTTCTTTCTTTCTTTCTTTCTTTCTTTATTGCTTCCAAAGAGACATTTTCAAGGTGTACCAGAAGCACAATTCCCCAGGGGTGTGTGTGTGTGTGTGTGTGTGTGTGTGTGTGTGTGTGTGTGTGTGTGTGTGTGTCTCCCTCCCTACCTCTGTGTCTCTTCTCACTCTCGGAAAGCCCTGCAGCCCTGCGTGCGCTCTTTGGGACTTTTTGCCAGCTGTTTTTCTTTTTCCCTTTTGGAAAACCGGGCTGGCGGAGCAATGAGTGCAACCTGTAGCAGAGGCTTCCCTCCTCCTCCTCCTCTCGTGACACCCTGGCCGGCTGTGGTGGGCCTGGGAGGGTGCACACGAGAGGAGGAAGGGGAGGGGGAGGGAAGCCTCCGCCACTCATTGCTCTGCCAGCCCGGCTTTCCAAAAGGAAGAAAGAAAAACAGCTGGCGAAAAGCCCCAAAGAGAGCACACAGGGCTGCAGGGCTTTCCAAGAGTGAGAAGAGACACAGAGGCAGGGAGCGAGAGAGAGAGTGACACACACACACACACACACACACACACACACACACACACACACACACACACACACACACACACACACGTTCTGCAGCTGTTAAAACCTTGTTGGTGGTGAGGTCAGAATGGAAGCACCGGTAGTTCAGGGTTGTTATTCATTCTGTCACTTGTGTGGTGAGGGAGACTGGCTACTTCCGCTCTCCAGAGAGAGGGAGAGAGGGAGGGAGGGAGAGAGGGAGGCCCACAATTCCTTCCTATCTGTTTCCCAATTGTAATCATTTGGCCATTGTCCTTGAACATAAAAGTTAACTGGAGACAGGGGCATTTGCAGGAAGGGAAGGTAGATGAGCTGATATCAGATCTCACCTAAACAATTTGGACTAATGGTTAAGACTCCAGGCTAGAAAGCAGGAGACCATGAATTCTAGTCCTGTCTTAGCCATGAAAGTCAGCTGAGGGAACTTGGGCCAGTCACTCTCAGTCCAACTCATCTCACAGGATTGTTGTGGGGAAAGTAAGAGGAAGAGGTGTTGGATATGTTCGCCACCTTGAGTTTGTAAAAATAATCAGGGGGGATACAAATATAAATAAATAAAGTTCCAAACTGAAGTTTACTGAATAAGACAGTAAACTTTGCCTACCTTTCCAAGCCATTGGGTTATTGGGCTTGATCCATTTAATGAGAATCTGGACATTAAGAAAAATACAATTTAAAGGCAGGTTTGCACAAGGAATGATATGTAGTGGTTTATCCATCAACAGATTCCTCTTCTACCATACCAGAGATTTTTTCTTTTTATTTAAAAGAACAGATTTTTTTTCACACAGAGGCAATGGTTAAGAGCCTAAGAAAGTTCCCACCTAAGTAGGCTAGGAAATAAAATGATTTGTGAAAATTAAAACCAGCTAGTACTGAGATTTTGATAATCAAACTTTTTCCCTTTCATCTTCCCTTTCATTTCCTTTATCCCAAAACTGGTTAAAAAGCCTCTGATAATTTTGTTTTCGATTGTAGTAAGGACAAAAACTTAATAGACTGATTTAATGACTGTCATTCCTTGGTCTTGCCCAACTAGCTGAAGAGAAACTGACACATTTTGTGGCTCCATAAGTTTTCATGCCAAACACTTGTAATCTGTAACCAATAACACTTGCATTTTAATTGCAACCTAAATATGTATGAAATGTCTCTTTCCTATATGTAATTGCTACATGTCCCCCACTGATCATCTGTTGCAACCAAAGAAAAAGCAAGAGAAAACAGGAAGAATATTCAACATAGAGTAGCATGTCTGCCTGCCCCCTCCCTCTCCCCTCCCTTGCCTTCTCTCCCTCCCTTCCATATTTCTTAAGCATTCCTTTGTGCACCTATTTCATTTAAGTTATCTGATCATATTATCATATACCCCATAGCTACTGATTTTAGAAGAACAAAGTGATATCAGGTCAAAATTTATGATGCTTTAAGAAGCATCTATGTAGAGAACCCTACACCATGCCCTCTATCTGCATTGCTTTTTAATGTAACCAGACCTATCAGTTTCTTAACTCATAGCATTTAGGCCAATAATTTTTAGGGCAAGCTGCTATTTTATCTAAGAAGCACATCTGTTGGTTGAAAAGAGCTGTCTTCAGTCAGTCCTCACTTGCACTGCTCATCCTACCCTCAACGTGTTTCTGAGTTGCTGCCAAAATAGTGTTGAAAATTGTTTTCACATATTCACATTAAAGCCACCTGGCCTTTTCTACCATATGTTCTGGGAAAATAATTTTCTAGGCGACAGCTGTAAGGAGTTATTTTATTTTCTTATAATGGTGGTTTGGTCAGAAAGAAACAATTGTACAGTGACCCAACATCCTTTAATATTTTGTGCCAATATTTTAAAGATTATTTATGAAAGAACGTTTGAACTACATTCTGGTTTTAAAAGTGCCTTAGATGTTTTGGCAAGAGCAGTATAGAATAAAAATCCAGTTAATACTACATAACTATTGGAAATAAGTTTCCTTTGCGAACTTGTGATTCTGATTGGTTTATAAATTAAGGGTATAAAGTGTGTGTGTGTGTGTGTGTGTGTGTGTGTGTGTGTGTGTAAGTCGAGGACTACCTGTAAATATCTATCTAGTTACACCATTTACCCCATTGGATATAACAGTTTTCAACATTCACTCTGGATTTGTTTTCTATTTCAGAATTTTTTTCTTAGACACTAAAATATATAGCTTTCATTTTAGATTTACTCTGATATACCACTGCCATTTCCATACAAGACTTTACAGTATTTCTTATCTCTATACTTGACTTCAGTGTCACCCCAAATAATTCCATCTTTGGAATTTATCCAGTCTTTGTTCACTCCCAAAACAGTGTTTTATTTCCATCAAAATCATTCTACATTTCCTCTCCCTGTTTTAACTTTAATTTATTCCTTTCAGTCCTTGAATACAAGCTCTGCAACTGTCCTTTTCTCTCTACACAAATCTTCTAAATATTTTTGTAGAAGATTTGTATTTTCTATAATTCTACTTTCACTCTTTTCTTCCATGTTCATTTTTTCCAAGACCCATTCTACTCACTAACAAAAAACTATCCTCCATTCAGTAGCTGTCATTACTTTTGGTTTATGTAGTGAGGATCAACATAACAACAGATTTCCTAAAATGCTAGCCAAGTCTAAAACTGAACAAGAGCAACACATCCATATCTAAAAGAGGTCATTTATTGTTGACAGCATATAAATGAACACTAAGTGAAATAGCATGCAAAAAAAATGGGACATATTCTAGGATTTAAATGTCAGAGGATAGTGCAATATCTCGGGAGATTTATACTGCAAGTGGCAGAGTTCCTTGACCCTTTCACTCTACTGCTCAAAACAGACACCAATGGCAACGGGGGACATAAATGACAAAGCTATCAAGTGCTGGCATTCTATGATGCCAAAGATGCCAGCAGATGTAGAATTGTGATTGTCAATTCTTGAGATGAATCCAGAAATGGCAATTTTCTACTTCTAGAGAACTCCAGTACTATGCCCAAACTGAGCAAAAGTGTCTTGCACCAGTGCAATGATTCTCAAACAACATTTATAGGCTTCCTTTAACTGATTCTCCCAATAAAATACAATATTTGCCCAGGTACTAAGGAAATGTCTGAGATTTAATGAGTTGCCACGAATCAATCAAACACAAAAATATGAGCTATGACGTCATGTTGAATGTTGTCCAAGTGTTTTGTCTCAACATGCATTAAAAACCTCTAATCTAGACTCAATTCACAATTTAGAAGAAATGGAGACTTAAAAAACAGCACTGAGTGCCTCAAAGTCTATTTCTGACCAATTTCTTCAGTGTGCATGCCACATTAGTGATTCTAAATTAAAGCTACTGGTAATATAAAATGTTGGTTATTGTATACATATAGGATGCCTATCACATTCAGCATGAAGTTTTGAACAGAGAGGAACACTAACAAAATCATAAGATCTAATTTTTAGTTGTAACAGAATTGGCATTCTAGTTCACAATGATTTGAAACACTTCACAAGACTATTTAGGCATTATTAAGTGCAAGGAACATGCAAGGCTATTTGCTTATTGGTCACTTTAGGACAAAAAATACACAAACACTGAAAAAACATTTGTAGCAAGCTATGAATTGTGCCAAGAGAGTAACTCCATTGATGTTTATACCAATGTCAAATAGATCCTGTAAGAGAATTGGAGCTGGCATTTGTAAATGTAGCAGTCAACTTATTTTATTATAGGTATTGACCAACTTTTGGTACCATAGTATAATGAATGTTAAAAATTGTAAAGAAAAATAGGGAAGGAAAAAGATAATAAAAAAATATAAATGCTAATGCTAAACTATTTAATTAAATACTTTTTAAAGTAGAATACTAATTATTTTAAAATCTACCATATATATACTATGCATATGTATACTATATGTATGTTTCCCCGAAAATAAGACCCTGTCTTATATTTTTTTGAACCCTGAAATAAGCGCTTGGCCTTATTGCCATGCACTCAAAAGCCCGATTGGGCTTATTATCAGGGGATGTCTTATTTTGGGGGAAACAGGGTATGTATGTATACATATACACACTATATGAATTGTAATATGTGCTATATCCCTGGTGTCGAACCTATGGCACATGTGCCATAGGTGGCATGCAGAGCCCTCTGTGTGGGCACACGCGCCGTCGCCCCAGCACAGACGAAACGCTGCCAGACATGCACCGAAACAAACGATGGGCAGAACAGGGCTCTGATTGGTGGATGCAGTTTCGTTTCAAAAGCAGAAAAAAAATGAAGGAGCATAAAAGTGCATTTATCATGTTTTTCTTAGAACAATTAGCTGAACTCTGCCTTGTTTATAATTATTTTAGGTAGTAAAACCTCATTATTCAGGTTAAATTGCCGTGTTGGCACTTTGCGATAAATAAGTGGGGTTTGGGTTGCAGTTTGGGCACTCGGTCTCTAAAAGACTTGCCATCACTGTGCTATATTATTATATTATTCATTCTGTGGTTTGAAGGATGGCGCAGTGGCTGAACTGTTAAAAGAGTGGGCTTATTGGCTGGAAAGCCGGCAGCCCACATTTGGGAAATGAGCACCACGCAACAAGGTGAGCTCCCGTCCTTTCTCCAGTTCAAATTGTAAACTGCCAACCTAGCAGTTTAAAAGCATGGAAATGCGAGTAGATGAATAGATACCACTTCAGTAGGAAGGGAACAGAGCTTTGTAACATCATGCTGGCCACATGACCGCGGAAATGTCGTCAGACTGCTGGTTCAATGGTTTTGAAATGGAGATTAGCACCCCCCTCCCATAGTCAGCAACAATTAGTGGAGTTAAATCTGCAGGGACTCCTTTATCATTTTATTTATATAGTTTCAAATAATACAAGGAGCTGCATAAAATTTTATAAAATCAATCTATAACCCAATAATGGCTATTGTAATATACTGAGCTCTCTTCATCTAGCAACTTTATGTCTTAAATATTTTGTGGTGATGTATTATTTTACAAATTGTAAATATGACTACTCTTACAAGATCTTTTGCTATGTATTGCTTTAAAAACTCAATGAACTTATAACAGATATTTTCCCAAAATTCACTGAAGAACTTTGCACTATTTGCTCTGAAAATGCAGTTTAACCTGTGAAGCAAATTCTAACAGAAGAAAATCTATTCTTAGCTTGGTGAATTTTTAGACCAAGTTTAAATTTATTTTATTTATTTTATTTTATGTATATTTCTATGCCGCCCAACTCCCGGAGGACTAGCTATGGCCAGCTATCATGGAATGATAGCTGAAAAACCAACTAGTTTGGGAATCAACCTTATATAGTCAATAGCTTGATTTCAAGAAAGTCCATGCATCATATCAAAATGTGGAAAACACTCATGGAATGCCTTCTTTGGCAGAAAGACTAAGTGTGGATAAAATTACGCGATCAAGAAAGTATATCAGAACTTGCAACTATACAGGACAATGGCAGATATCTGGATTTTATATTATCAAAACAGAAAAACACAACAGAAAATGCTTGAAGCTACTTCCAGAGAAGAAGCAGGCCTCAAAATAATAGACATTTTCAGAAACATGCTCAAACATAATAAATTTTTCAGTAAGTCAGAATTCTTCTTTAAAAAGAAGGCTAAGGGAGAACGGAAAACCGCATATGCCTAAAAAAGAGACATCATTCATTAAAGCAATTTGTTAATGCAAGTCATTCAGACAGTTGTAACCATTTTTCAAGCTTATGCAGAATCATAAGGGGAAAAAAAATCCCTGCTTTAAAGTAGTGCTGCACTCATGCATCAGTATACTTCTCTTCAAATTATTGTCAAAGCATGGACAATAATGTACCTCATCTTAGAGCTACTTATTTTTCTTTTGTTTGCTTCCACAGTGTATTTCACTTCCTTTCACATTTTCTTTCTTTGGATGTGAGGTGGATTTCTGCAGAAAGAATAGAAAGTATACTGACAATATAATTTTTGCTTATTTGACCACGCAGCTAATTATCTTCCAATATTGTCTGCTACCTTTCAGAGCCAGCAATCCGATTTTGTGTTACAGGGAAATACATTTGATCGAAAGAGAGTACTATATCATTAATGGATAACCATTAATGTATTTTGTGATGAAATAAGCTACCCTAGTTGAGTTCAAATCACCAGGACCGGATGGATTACACCCCAAGGTTCTGAAGGAACTGGCAGACAAGATCTCAGAACCACTGAACTATATCTTTCAAAGATATAGTTTGAAGCACCGGGGAACTGCCAGAGGACTGGAAAAGAGCTGATGTAGTTCCC
>QLTV01000448.1:1363209-1380408 GCA_003457575.1 Thermophis baileyi
GTCCTCCAAGGTCCCTTCCAACTTTGTTATTCTATTCTATTCTATTCTATTCTATTCTATTCTATTCTATTCTATTCTATTCTATTCTATTCTATTCTATTCTATTCTATTCTATTAAGATACAACACTTTTAAAGATAAGCCTGAGGATTTATGCACTCTTAATGGATAGATATTATTTCTGTAGATAGTATAAATATCCTAAAGATTTAATGAAATCACAAAGACATTAATTAGGTAACTGTAATTAGAATTATAACACAACCGAATTATAAAGATGATATTTTATAGTTTTATATATCAGTAAACATCCTTTTGTGCACTTGATATGTGATATTTATATCCCTTTTCAATGAACTCCCCCCCCACATTTTAACTAGCATGGAGTTCTTAGGATGCCTCTTTCTTAGTCCATTATAAAATTGATAGATATTCCCTTTTATACATATATAATGTATACATACATATACACATACATACACATGTATGTATGTATGTATGTATATATGTATATAATTTTACTAAAATTATATACATATAAAAGAGAATATCTACCATTTTTATAATGGACTAAGAAAAAGGCATCCTAAGAAACCCAGGTCAGTTAAAATAAAAAAAAATTAGTTCATTGAAAAGGGATAACAAAATCATTTTTACAAATAAAGCATTCAGGATCCATGAACATTACTATAATATAACAGTAGTACTACTGCGTATATAGTTAACAGCAGTTGTAACAGCATATCCTATATATGTATTCAGTATCTTATGTTCCTTCATAAAACCTTAAATGCTTCCTTCTGTAATTTCTTTTATTTATTCAGGATGATTCCTGGCCATACTCAAATTAATTTAGGTGTGCAAACCCCTCTTTCACAGACAAGGGTGTTTGCCCAATTAGTCTTTTCCTTAATCATCACAATGTCTTTTAGATGAGATTACAGTTCCCATCACCTCACACTTGTCTTAATTGCATTAGTTTCCAAAGCACATGCTGGTAGGGATTTTGGGAGCTGAACTCCAATTGTACGAATGACAGAGAGCATCAAGTTGGAGAAAGGTGTGAACATACCTGATTATGTTCCTCAGCTATAATCCAGAATTCCATATGCATACAACATAGGCAATCCTGGCATTGCTATTGAAAATGCTGAAAAAGCATTGATGGTCTTGGCAACTAAAGACAGGAACTTCTAATGTAGCCTTCTATGAATCAATTTCATGCTTGAACAGGGCAACCTCTTCTTTTCTGCTTCTGCATATACAGTATGAACACTTTGAATAACATGGCATGCCATTCACTGATTAAATTAGCTTGCTGAAAAAATGGAGGGAGTCTTTGTGAAGATAGTACAGATTTCCATGAGCATCAACAGTTAAAAAATGTGTCAGTTCTCTTTAGCTATTTAAATACTATTATTCAGGAATTTATCACTGCTTGAAGAATATTCAGAATCATATTATTTTCCCAAATCCTCCTTTTTAGGATTGTTTCCATTTTTGCACTGAAAGCTGCAAGTTCAAATGCACATAAAGGAATAACTGCCAACTTTCATGTGGCTATGTGTACATTTTTTTGATCTTATGTAAACATTTAGACAGTTATTTTATGCAAAAAACCATGGTGACATGAAATCCATTGCAGATGGCTGAGAATTCAATCAGGAACCCTGCATAAAGATAAAAGATTTTGCCAATGAGAAGAGAACTTGCTAAACTACACCTTTCAATGAATTTGGACAAAACTGAAAAATGTTGTTGATATCAGATCCTTAGGCTGATTACTGAAGTGTTCGATTTTTCAGCATGTCAATTCATCACTGTCTACCTGGTTATATTTAACACTTTCTCCTGTTTCCAGTGCATCTGCTGAGATAGGCAATCTCTGTCACATGATATCTGCTTCACAAGAAGGTCAATAGACCAGCCTTTTTGCTCCGAAGCTGACTTTGATTCTTCCCAGGCATGATATTGTTGTGGAGTCTCTATGTCTTATGGTATCTAAAATATTAATGAGCAACATTTCATTTTTCAAATGGCCGAGCGCTTTTTTTCTGGTGCAATGAAATTAACCAGACAGAGAGTGTGGAAGATTTCTTTATAAACATAATTGTGGGTTATTAGAAGCTGTCTTGTAGTGAATCGAGGCGTTGCTCTTCTGATGTATTATTGACAGCACTGACTGGCAGCGGTTCCTTCAGGTTTCAGATAAGTGGTTCTTCAACTTACCTGGAGCTGTTGGAAGTTAAATTTGAGATCCAAAGCAAGCAACACATATATTTTAACACTAGAAATAATTCCAGTTGATTTTTACATTTGCAAAACATATAGCCTCCATACACAAGGAAGAAGTGAGGATGGCCAAACTACATCAGTCCACTTTTTCTGTCATTTGTCCCTACTCATTATGTAGGGAACAAATATAGAAGCTCCCATGCATTTAGAATATTTATTTTGATTTGCAAGTACTGAAAGTATGTTATAATGAACACCGAATCTAAATTAGATCCTAACTACATCTCTGTGGTTTCAAGATGCTTTGCGTACAGGTAATCCTTGACTTACAACCATTGATTTAGTGATTGTTCAAAGTTACAGTGGCACTGAAAAAAGTGACTTATGACTGTTTTTCACACTTATGATCATTGCAACATCCCCATGGTCACATGATCAAAATTCGGATTCTTGGCAACTGGTTCAATTTATGATGGTTGCGCTGTCCCAGGGTCATGTGATCACCTTTTGGGACCTTCTGACAAGCAAAGTCAATGGGGGGAAGCCAGATTCACTTAACAACTGTGTAACTAACTTAACAACTTAAGTGATTCACTTAACAACTGTAGCAGGAAAGGTCATAAAATAAGGCAAAACTCAAAAAATATCTTGCTTAGCAACAGAAATTTTGGGCTCTACTGTGGTCATAACTTGAGGATTATCTGTATTACAATTTCCCTTTGGAAATAAATTCTTCTTTTTATCTTGGTTGTCTTTGAATATCAGAAACAAAGAAGAAAAGGCACATTCTACAAGTCTGTTGCACAAGATTTCCTTTCATGATGTTTTTGTATGATACATTTTGCAGTGATTATATTGTTCTGCATTAGGGTAGGAATGTATGCTTTCCAGATATTGCTGAACTGGAAATCCCAATAATCTGCACCATTGGCTATGCTATTCAGAGGTGGGTTCCTCCCGGTTCGCACCAGTTCTATAGAACCGGTAGCAAACCGCTGGTGACGTCACGGAGCCGGTTCTGTTGGTGCTGGTCCGTGTACGCCACCATCTTTTTTTGGATTGTTATTTTTTTTGGAATTTTTTTTTGGGGGGGAATTTTTTGTAATTTTTTTTTTCTTCTGCACATGCGCAGAAGCCGAGTCCCCGGCACTGCGCATGCGCCGCCATCTTGTTTTTGGTGCCTTTTTGGGGGGAAATTTTTTTGAATTTTCATCACTGTGCATGCGCACGCTCGAAGCGCGCGCGCACCCGCATGGCATGGCCATGCGGCACGGGAGGAAGCGAACCGGCGGCGAGGTAAGATAGAACCCACCCCTGATGCTACTGCATGAAGCAGGGATCGTATCTTGTTTATACACTATGAGGAAGGTTTTGGGTTTAAATGTAGTATCTTTATTGTTTATAATTATTTTATCCATTTTTTTCTAATGATACCACTGCTATTCAAAACTGTCTAATAGAATAACATGCACACAAAACAGATAAATCTGTGCATAAAGCAAATAAAAAAGCCAAACCACACATGACGTCATTGTGCTTTGGGGAAAACATTTTTTTGCAATTAACCATGGAAATCAAAGCTCCCAATAGTCTTGATCTACAATGTGCTCTTGATCTGCACTAAAATCTGTGGTTGCCTACTGTACTATAAGAGGAATCTCCACTATGAATAAACATAAACTGTACTCAAATTATAGTTACCATTTGTTTATTATAGGCTTGGATGACGTTTCAAAGGGGTGTTCCAAAAGAGAAGAAAAATAGCTTCAGATCGTCTTGCTTCTGAGAACTCCTCCACAGCTTTGATCAGCCCTAGCAGAAGCTGAAAGAGGATTCTGTTCATGCTCAAAACCTCTTTGGACCATTACAGAAGCTGACTGAGATTGAGGTTTTGAGGCCAAGCAAACTGTTACTCAGACAAATCACATCAAATTGTTACATGAATATTTCCATTTCATATATTCCTCCTCTTTATTAGCTTCTCTGGACCAGATTAGTAATATTTCTGATCTCTCTTGTAGATCACTAAGCAGAATTAGTTACCATTAAGCAGGTAAAACTGCAGAATTTCATTCATGGGATATTCTGGAATATGCACATGCATGCTAGTCGTTCCCGACTCTAGGGGGCGGTGCTCATCTCCGTTTCTAAGCCGAAGAGCCAGCACTGTCCGAAGACGTCTCTGTGGTCATGTGGCGGCATGACTGAACGCCGAAGGCGCACGGAATGCTGTTACCTTCCCACCAAGGTGGTCCCTATTTTTCTACTTGCATTTTTACATGCTTTCGAACTGCTAGGTTGGCAGAAGCTGGGGCAAGTAACGGGAGCTCACTCCATTACGCGGCGCTAGGGATTTGAACTGCCGAACTGCCAACCTTTCTGATCGACAAGCTCAGCGTCTTAGCCACTGAGCCACCACGTCCCCTTCATTTAATGATACTTTGCCATATATTCCAACTTTTTCATCAGAAAAGGAAATAACACTTAGGGGTAAAAGACAAAATATCCAGAATGTGATTTGATTGGTAGCATGAAGTGCTTTCTTTCTTAAAGGTCTAAGTGACAAGCTGTCTTTCTCCTCTGGAAACTCTTGAGATGTTTATGGGTGGTCTGCCAAATCATGGCAGATCCATTTAAAGCTTTGGGTCAATCTGAGCACTCCTTATAAATCACACTGTTTGGTGATACTAATGTTTTTGAAATGAAAGAAAAGAGAATCAGAAAATTAAGTATTAGGTTCTTGACACTGCCTGTCAATGTGATTTAGGTGAGATTCTAATAAATAATCCAAAGCAGTCAGTTGTAGATTTTTTTAGCATTCTTTTCTGAGTAACCTGAGGAAAACAGTGATTTCCTCTTTGATTTTTTAGACCCAGTGATTAAACTGCACCGCATTGCTGGGTTGTACCAATTAAAAATAACAACTGTCTATTTGGCAGTTCTTTAATGGGAAACGAAATTCACTTGAAAGTGTATATCATGCCAATACATATATCATATGGTACACAATTAAGATCATTTTAAAAGGACAGTACTTGTATAAGTTCACATTCCCTTGCTGCAGCTCAGTGATGAACATCAATTTTGTTAATTAAGAATTTTTAAGCTCTGCAAATTTATAGCACAATTATGTTTTACTTTGCCCACAGAAAGGCCTTTACCCTGCCACTACTATTAACCAAATGTCCCTTTATATTATTTGCTGACTGTTTCAAAGGCCAATGAGGTTTTTTTGCAAAGAGCAACCATTTCTTCTTTGCCTACTGTACATCAACTATTTGTCAGCAAAACATTACATTGAGGATTTCTGACTTAATTTTTTTTTAAAAAGAAAAGCCAATTCATCAGGTAGAAATAGAATGTTGTTCACTGTCTCAAGCCCTGCCAGAGACAAATGGCTGTAAAAATTTAAAATCAATCATTAACAGATTAGCTCTTAGTCCAAAGTAAATAGCAATCAGCTTATTAGGCATCAGGCAATGGGAGATAAAGGGGAAGAGTTATTGAAAATGAAGATGTTTTCTGTGGCTATGCTGATGGAGCAGAACAAGAAAAGGATGTATTTTGTTGTCCTAATTATGAATGGAAAACAAACATATGGGCTAGGTCTATTTCAGTATCACTGCTTGCTCTATTTTGATCATCTCTGATATTTTCTCCAGGTTTCTTCTTCACTGTGGGGCTCACTTCTGCATTTGCCAGCTACCCCAAATTCCCAGAAAGGCTGCTGGAAGAATTTTTGCTCCAATGGAGAATGTGATATTCAAGCTGATTGGTTCCACATTTATTAATTGACAGGAAGTAGAAATGAATAGAAATGTTTCCAAGCTGAAATTGGGGAGTGTAATAGATCACGTCTGCATCACATTGTTTTGAAGAAATGTAACCCGTTAAAATTCCTATTGGTTTTCCATAGGGACACCTTTCTCATAAAGGACAATATTTGTTGCTCAGGGATGAAATGAGGAGTTGTTGGTGCTCTTTGAGCTTGGTTGTTTTCTTGTAGACGTTTCATTACCCAAACTTGGTAACATCATCACAATTAACATTGGTAACAAGTGCTAGTAGGGAGCGGGGTTTGCTGTCAATTTATATACTGGTGACTTGCCGTGTCAGTGTTGGTGGGGGTGATCTTGATAAGTTATTTTGTTGTTGTTGTTGTTTTTGGCTGGGCTGTCTACTGTTGGCTTGTTTGGCAGTTCTTTGATTGGGGTATTGTTTATATCTTGATTGTTGATCGGATGTTAATCTTGGGAGTTAATCTATGCTCATTTGGCTATTGATTGCTGGTGGGGAGGTATTTTGGTTTTTTGTTCCCTTTTTGCCTTCTTGATTGTCTCTTTTGTATGGCATGTAGATGTTGTTTATGTCCATGTTGGCTGATTCTGGACCTATGGAAGTAAAAAGGACTGTGATATCAAATGAAACCATGATTTCATCCTCATCCATTGTCATGTCTTTGATTCTTTGAAGGCACTGTCATGGGGGGGTTGATGGAGTATTTGCTTCCCTCTGTGTGGTGCTCAATCTTTACATTTAATTCTTTTGTGATGTTGTAGCTACAGGTCCATGGTAATGATATAATTGGACAGAGTGATAACAGGCTGGTGTATATTGAGGCATTCATAAAAGCCTGGGAGGATTCCATGAACACCAATCCAATATAGAAACCAGATAACTGGATCAAGAGAACTCTCAAAGGCTCAATTCCCAAAGAGGAACAGTGGTGGATGAGAAGCAGTGGATCCATCCTCTTATGTTAAGAGCCGAGGTGGCGCAGTGGTTAGAGTGCAGTACTGCAGGCTACTTCAGCTGACTGTTCAGCAGTTCAGCGGTTCAAATCTCACTGGCTCAAGGTTGACTCAGCCTTCCATCCTTCTGAGGTGGGTAAAATGAGGACCCAGATTGTTGGGGGCAATATGCTGACTCTGTGAACTGCTTAGAGAGTGCTGTAAAGCACTGTAAAGCGGTATATAAGTCTAAGTGCTATTGCTATTGCTATGTTACCCTTCCTGGGTATCTTTATCAGCACAGATTATAAACACAGGTGTACAGAAAAACCATCCAAACCAAAGCAGATACTACCAAAAGAATAACCCAACCTCCCATACAAGAAGTTGTGTAAGAAGACTATTTAGATGAGCACAAATATACTGCAACAATCCTGAACAGCAGAAAAAAAGAAACAGTTCATATATAAAATATCTTCTAACAAAATGGATAGCCACACAACTTCATCAAAAAGTGCCTGACCATTCAACCCAATATAGCACCACCAAGCCAAGCCGTAAAAAGAATAACATTGCCATACATAAAAAGTGAAGCATCCCAGCATGGGGCTTACAAAATGACCTGGTTGAAGGCAGGACGCACACTCCTCCGTCATTAGATGGCGCACTCATAGTTCTGGAGGTAGGCCGGGTGTCGTCTGGTCCTCTCGGATTTGCGAAGCCCTCTGCTCAAAGTTGGATTAGGTGTTTGTGCCGAAGATGCCTCTGGAACCGCTGAGGATTGTTCTCTGGCTTTGGGCAATGCTGGAATGTGGTCGCTCTCCTGGGGTAAGTCTTTTCTTTCTGCTATTTCGTCTCCAGCATTGTCTCCTGGTTCTGCTTCAAAGTGGTCACCTGCGAATAAATCTTTTTCTGGAAGACTGGGGGTGTCTTCCGATGCTTGCAAGTGTGCCTTGGGTCCCCAACGACCTCGTAATTGGTCCATGTGGCGACACCACATTCGCCCATCCTCAAGGATTAATCTATAGGATCTGGGGCCTGTTATTTCTGTTATTTGTCCTGCTAACCATAAGGGATGGCCTGAATAATTCCTAGCATATACTAAATCCCCTTTTTGGAATTCTCTGATCTTGATTGTGGAGTCACAGGTTTTTCAGGGGAGTAATTGGGATGCAATCTATCCAGGCTTGTCTTTATTCTCCGGCCCATTAGAAGTTCAGCAGGACTTTGGTTGATTTCAGGGCATGGGGTGGCATGCTGTATCAGTAGGTATTTTGCTATTTTTGTTTGCCAGTCCCCTGGCCCCATTCTACCTAAGGCCTCCTTCACTGAGCGCACTGTTCTTTCTACCGGTCCATTGCTGGAAGGGTGGAAAGGAGCTGTTAGGATATGTCATATGCCCTGCCCTGCCAGGTATATTTCAAACGGTCCTGCTGTAAATTGCGGGCCATTGTCAGACACTAAGGTATCTGGTATGCCATGGGTAGCAAAAAGGGAATGTAGGCCTCTGATTAGAGCTTCAGCAGTGGTGGAAGCCATCAGCTTCACTTCCACCCACTTTTAGTATGCATCTACCACTATTAACAACATTTGACCCTGAATTGGCCCTGCAAAATCAATGTGGATACGAGACCAGGGAGCCCTAGGTCTTTCCCACTCTGTGGGGTGGGCTCTGGGAGAATTTGCTCTGGATTCCTGACACCTTTGGCAACTTGAGACCCATTCTGTAATAGCCAGGTCCATTTTGGGCCACCACACATAGCTACGACCCAGTGCCTTCATGCACACTATTCCTGGGTGGCCGTCATGTAATGCTATTATTTACCTGCCTCCTCAATCGGCCTGGAATAACCACTCTACTGCCCCACAGCAAACACCCCCTCATGATGGACAGCTCATGCTTCCTTGCCTTGTAAGGTTGAAATTCATCCCCTATCAGCCCGGAGGGCCAGCCTCTCTTTACCCAGTCCATGACCAGGGAAATTTCCCTGTCTTTTGTAGAGATTTTAGGAACCAATCACTTGATTGTACTCCATGACATCAGGGACATGGATGACCCTGAGTCTACCTCCATTTGAAATGGGGATCCCTCTAAATCAGTGGTTCTCAACCTTTCTAATGGCACGACCCCCCCTCCACCGCCGTGACCCCCTCCCCGCGCGCGATGTGACAAAGGGGCGTGGCGGGCTAGTGCGCGTCTGTTTCCTAGTCAGCAGTTTAGCATTTGTTCCAGAATAAAGATGTAAGTGTCTGAAGATCCAGGCTTTACAGTTTCACAGCTTGGTATATACCAGGGGTAAAATGCTACCGGTTCGGCCCGGTACGGGCGTACCGGTAGCGGCGCCCGCCAGTGGTTCACAGAACCAGTAGCGACGGCAGCGCAAGGATCCGCCCACCTGCCCTGGACGCCGCCATTTGGGTTTTTTTACCCTCTGCGCATGCGCAGAGGGTAGAAGAACCCAAATGGCAGCGTCCGGGCTACCAGCTGATGGCGACCCGCAGGCATGGCCGAACCGGGACCTTTTTACCCCTGCAGTGACGGTGGCACCAAGATGGCGGGCTAACGCGCGCGGCGACCCCTGTGAAATGGTCGTTCGACCCCCAAAGGGGTCGCGACCCACAGGTTGAGAACCGCTGCTCTAAATTAACCTTAATGAAAAAAAAATTCTTCAGCCCACTATTTGCTTGCCCAGTTATGGATTCTGGAGGGAATCTATCTTTAGTAATGATATAGCAGTCTTCTCCCCTGTTTGAATTTTTAAAGGGATTCTTTCTCCAGAAGGGTGTTCTGGCTGTGGGTCTCATGGTGGGTTGAGTAGCTCTGCAGACTCTTGCCAGGTGTCCTTTCCGTCCACACCTGAGGCAATCTGTGTTTCTGAACTTGCATGCAGTTTGTGGGTGGTTTCCCCCACAGCTGAGGCAAATATTTGGGAAGGTTGGCTTTTCTTTGTTCTCGTTGTTGCTTGTAGGAACCTTAAGGCGGTGCACCTCATCTTCTTCTTCTCTTGAGTCTCCTTCTATGTCTACTTTTTCAGAATGGATTGCCTCATTTTTGGCGGCAGACCCTGAGGTATTTGTTTGCTGTATTTCTGTAGCTGATCTGTTGGACAGCTCAGCTGCCCTGGCTTCATCTATTGCTAATTCAAAGGTGGGTTGCTCCCGGGTCGGACCGGTTCTTTAGAACTGGTAGCAGGAATTTTCCCCCGTTCGTCAAACCAGGACCGATCGCCAGCTGGCCACACCCATTTTGTTTTTGTTTTTGGCTTCTGCGCACGCACAGAAGCTATTTTTTGCTTCTGTGCTGAGGTAAGTTAGAACCCATCCCTGTGCTAATTGTAGTGGCAGCTCCGTTTTTGTCAGCAGGTGGCAACGGAGATCTCTAATGCCATAGACAAGCCTGTCACGTAAGGCATTGTCTAAAATTTCAAATTCACAGTATAGAGCTGCGGCTCTTAGTGAGGAGAGGTATTGGTTAATCATTTCTCCCTCTTTTTGGTTCCTATGATAAAAGGCATGGTGCCTAGCTATCATAGAGGGCTAAGAGCCGAGGTGGCACAGTGGTTAGAGTGCAGTAATGCAGGCTACTTCAGCTGACTGCTAGCTGCAGTTCGGCAGTTCAAATCTCACCGGCTCAAGGTTGACTCAACCTTCCATCCTTCCGAGGTGGGTAAAATGAAGACCCAGATTGTTGGGGGCAATATGCTGACTCTGTGAACCGCTTAGAGAGGGCTGTAAAGCACTGTAAAGCGGTATATAAGTCTAAGTGCTATTGCTATAGGGGAGTAATGGTTACCTAATTTTTCTTTTATAACCTCCCAAGCCACAGTATGTACTTTCTGAAGGGCCAGTAAATTCCTAGCTGTTTCAGATACCTCATTCCCACAGAAACTGAGAAAGTAAGCTTTCTTTCTATCATTAGATATCGCAGTATATTCGTTTGCTAATAAGAAGCATTCGAACTTCTCTAGGTAAGTGTCCCAGGATTCAGTTGCGGGGTTGAACGCGGCAAAAACTGGAAGGGCAGCCATTCTCCTCAGTCTCTGGCACCTGATTGTATCGTAGTGTGGTAGGGCGACTTATCGTTGCTTTACTTCAGCTCTTTGAAGTGACAGCTCTCTCAGTGACTCGCTCCGTGATCAGCTCTTGTCCCGCGCCTCAGTTCGGGGACTAATCCCACCTTCATCACCAGTTGAAGTGTCCCAGCATGGGGCTTACAAACTGAGGTGAGACTTATTCAAGGCTAACAGGTTTATTCAGCTAACAGTGACTGCTAACGAGGCGGCTGCCTGGCTAACACAGCAGCAGCTCGCCCGGCACTTTGACAGGTCTTTTATAGTCGGTGCTGGCTGCGTCTCAACCAATCAGGGTGCTCCTGGCTCCCGCTTGAGGCACGGACCTGGTTGAAGGCAGGACGCAGCAAAAAGCATCCCAGAAATCACCAACAGACTATTACAACCACATGGCATCAGCACAAACCAATTAAAGCACTTCTAAATAGAATAGAATAACAGAGTTGGAAGGGACCTTAGAGGTCTTCTAGTCCAACCCCCTGCTTAGGCAGGAAACCCTACAACCAGACAAATGGTTATCTAATATCTTCTTAAAAACTTCCAGTGTTGGAGCATTTAGAACTTCTGGAGGCAAGTTGTTCCACTGATTAATTGTTCTAACTGTCAGGAAATTTCTCCTTAGTTCTAAGTTGCTTCTCTCCTTGATTAGTTTCCACCCATTGCTTCTTGTTCTACCCTCAGATGCTTTGAAGAATAGTTTGACTCCCTCTTCTTTGTGGCAACCCATGAGATAATGGAAAATATTTTTTTTATAAACTGTTCTTTATATGTTTTATCTTCGAGTCCCCTAATCATCTTTGTTGCTCTTCTCTGCACTCTTTCTAGAGTCTCAACATCTTTTTTACATCATGGCAGGGGTGGGTTCCACTTACCTTCCCCACCGGTTCGCATCGCGACGTTAATCTGTTTTTTGTGGTGCCATTTTTGATAGGTTGGACTGTTTTTTCCCTTTGTGTAAAGACAGATGCAAAAAACGAATTTAGTCTGCTTTCTCCCTGTTGCTTGTCACCTTCTTGTCACCAACATCCTAAGTAAACCAAAATACCCAGAAACCCTGGAAGAAAAAAAAGGAATCATCTACAACATAGAGTGTAAACAGCCATTATGTAGGACAAACAGGCAGAAGACTAATAACGCATCCCTGAACACCAACTAGCAGTCAGAAGGCATGATGAAAACTCTTTAATTTCACAACATATGGACAGAGTTAACCATAGTTTCAACTGGGAAACCGTGACCATCCTAGACTAAGCCAAGTCCAAAAATGCTAGAGACTTCCTGGAAGCCTTTCACTCTGACAAATTGGCCATCAACAGACACATGGACATAAGCAGCTACATACTGTGCAAAAGATACATTCAATAAGACAAAAAGGGAGGAAAAAAACAAAACACCTCCCCACCAGCAATCAACAGCCAGGTGGGCATAGATTAACACCAAGATTAACATCAGACAAACAATCAAGAAGTGAACAATACCCCAAAAAGACAAATAATTGCCAAACAAGCCAAAAGGAAGCAGCCCAACCTCCCCCCATCAAAAAAACCCCCACCAACCCACCAAGACCAGCAACACTGTCAGGGCAAGCCACCAGAATATAAATTGTGAGCAAACCTCACTCCTCAATAGCATAATAATGTTGATGATGATGTTAGCTAGTTTGGATAATGAAACTTTTGCAAGAAAACAGCAAAGCTCAGAGAGCACCAGGAATCTCACACCTTTCTCAACCTATGTATACCATATTGCAACAACCTTCATTTGTACGATACTGCAACAACCATCAATCCTAAACTAGTTAAAGAAGACTGTTTTAGGAAGTATACACTTTTGTTCAAGTTTCTCTTTTACCTACATGTAAAAGTTAGCAAATCATACTTTCTCTACTTGAAGGTGTACAATATTCAAACTGTATGTACATTTCTGTTTTTGTTAGTTTTTGTTTCTCTTCCATAACTGCTCCATAAATATAATTTCTCCTCATTCTCCTTTCTTTTTTATCTTTATCACAGATCTATATCACTTTTCTTCCAAGAGTTCAAAGCATTTTTTCAGGGCTAAGATCTAATGTGAAGTTTCCGAAAGATGTCCTAATTAATTCATGAGCCACGAGCCAAGATTCAAAAGAAATCCAGTCATTTATTACTTGAAAGCTTTGCAAATTGACATCTAAGACTTAACCCAAGGTGAATAATCCATGGATCTTAGGCTGTATATAGTCTACAATATCCTGATAATTGAATACTGAAATTCAATGGCAAAATGGCTGAATTTTGGAAGAGCACTTTTCTTCAAATTAAGGAAAGGGAGCAATAGCAGTAATCACTCTTTTGTAGTTTTAAATTCCACAACTCTACTCCAGTCTCCAAATAGCCAGAGGAATCCCATTCCTATTCTGAGAAAATATCTACAAATCCCTTACATTCTATACATAAACTGTTTCAACTCCTCCACTCAGGACATCACTATAAGGCATTGCATGCCAAAAAACTAGACACAGGGACAGTTTTTCCCCTCATGCTATCACTCGGCTGAACACCTAAGTATTGTCTTATGTCTAAGGATATTTACCCATGTAGTATGACTATATTATTCATCTTTTCTATTACCTTTTCCTAATAGTACCTTATGAGTATATTACCTTGTTGTTTGTATGTACACTGAGAGCTTATGCACCAGAGATAAATTCCTTGTGTATGTAATCACCCTTGGCCAATAAAGCTGTTCTGTTCTGTTCTGTTCTGTTCTGTTCCATCCCGTTCCGCCCCGTTCCGCCCCGCCCTATTCTATTCTATTCTATTCTATTCTATTCTATTCTATTCTATTCTATTCTATTCTATTCTATTCTATTCTATTCTATTCTATTCTATTCTATTCTATTCTATTCTATTCTACTTTACTCTTGAAGTGTGACTAAATGACTAGAATGGCTTTTTGCAAATTTCTGACCTCTTACCAAGAATCAAAAGTATGACATTAAATGTGACTTATGTGCCTCCTTTCCCTAAGAAGCTTTATGGACCAGATGTGGTATCCTATCAGATTGAATAAAGGCCAAGGATCAGATTTCCCTTCCCTGGTTATTCATAGAATCATAAATAGGACAGATCTTGAGAGGCAATTATTATCCATCCTTCTTACCATTGTGTCATTCACAAACATTACATTGTTGAATAGCATCACTCTACAAATTTAGTACTTCACTTCAAACTGAAGTAGAGCCATTGATAAACACTTTTTGGGTGCAGTTGTTCAGCAAATGGTGGGTCTATTTTAATAACAGTATCAGCAGTTACTTCTATGTTAAAGACATTACTGATAACTTTATAACTCTATTACTTTATCAAAAGGTTATTGTTGTTATTGTTTATATGAAACCCATGCTGGTTCTTATTAATTGAAACATACTTAGTCATGTACCTATAAACAAGCTGTTAAATGATTTGCCTGAAGATTTTGCCAAGTATGCCAAGATTTTGCCAAGTATACACATCTGGCTGATAGATCTATATTATCTGAGTTCTTCTTACCTTTTTTGAATATGGATATGACATTTGTTTTCCAGTCTTCTGGGACCTTGCCTGTCCTTTGGGAGATCTCAATAATTTCTGAGAACAGTTCTGCAATTGCATTCTCTTTTCCCTTTAATTCTGCCCATTAATCCTTTTCTATTCCCTTCTGTTCACCCTCCTCTCTCTCATTTCATCTTTGTTCATGTTACTTATTATGGTTGAATGTGTTCATTTATGTAAATGACCTCTTTCTCATGGTGCAGCTGTTAGGTGAATAATCCCTATACTGCTGAGCTGGTCCTTCTGGGGCAAAAAGTGTGATTGACATGTGGCAGAGACTAATCCACTCCAGAAATGGGTTTTTTGTTCACAAACTACTAGAACAGCAGTTCCCGTGTTAGAGAGGTACTGTGCAGTAATTATACAATATTTGTGAGAGTGTTGGGAAAAGAATTAAACATACCAATAGGTTTATGGGAGGAAAACAAGTGAGACTGAAGATTATGATACACGTTTTATTATATGAGGGCCTTGAAACATAACCTACTGTGTGGCAGAAGATAGGAAGGGAACTGCAAAACGTTCAAAAGAAATGTGAATGAACAAACTATGAATGAACATAGGTGTTATGGTTTGAGATCTAGATTTAGTTAGAGCAGACTTTAAAATCAATGGGATTCAGTTGATAATTAGTAATTTACTTCAATTGGATCTTTCTAAATTTGACCAATTTAGAAGCCATCTTCTTAAAGCCACCTACACTCTCTGTATATATAACCTGATGATAAGGCAGTGATAAAGCAGAATCTATTGCTGCACTTACTAGCTTACATAGTATAGAATAGGAGATGGATCCACATTTTTGTTCTCCAGTTACCAAATTATTTCTCCTGCTTCATGTGCTGGTAGAAATCTATCAGAAACTTGCTTTATACTAAACAGGTGCAGTAAAAAATTATCTGGAGAATTCCATTCTGAAGAAAGGCAAGAACATGCTCTGGAGTTCCAGGAAACTATTGTGCAAATATCCTAAAATTTAACATTCTTGAAATATCTGAGTTGCTAAATTAGATAATTTTTAACTGTTTTTATTTTAAACTGGATTTGACATTGCTTGGGTCCTTTCTCTCGTATTTCTTAATAAATTAAATTAGAATATGTATTGCAAACATAATTTGAGAAAACCCAAATTATTGATTGCCCACTGCCAGAGAAAATATGCAAGTGCACCTTATACTTTAGTAGTTCAAATTACCATTTACCCAAATTAATGGACTCTTTGTGGAGCATTCAGTGTTCCAATTTAAGTGAGTGACCAAATAACAATTGTTCTAGTCTGAGAACAATTGGTTTTTAATATGCATCTCACATCATTGTTGGCAAAATAACAATGATAAGAAAGGTCTGACAGAATGCCAGGGATATAGGAACTAACCTAGTAAGGGACCGAATTAATTATAATGTTCATTATTTATCACAGGTTTATATAAGGAAGGCTCCTCAGAGGAGGAAATATAGTTAGACAATCCAACCAAATCTTTTTCATCAAATAAAATTAGATTCTGGTACTGGAACCAGATTATTTATTTATTTTATGGATTTTTTTACTGGTTTTAATTGTTTTATAATTTTAGAATCGTAGACCCAAAGGTGCTTAGTTGAGTTTGGTAGTTGTAGAAATCGAATAAATAAATTATAATCAACCCATGCCAATTATATGAACTTCTCCCCAAAATCTTGAATGCAGTCTTACTGGTAAAGTTACATAGTCCATAAGAATAATGCAGCTATCAGATCAAGTATCAGAAAACAGAAATACACTTCAGCTTTTAGTTACAAAACAGATTAACTCTGAAATAAATTTGTATTCAATAGGTGCTCAAACCACTGCAGAGAGAGATCAGGCTTGCTGAGAATTAGGAAACAGGGAAACTACATGATAGTTTTCTCTTGGGAGCAGTTCATTGGGGAAGCAAAATCTGTTTGTGGGGCTATATGGTTGTGCCCAGGGGTGGGTTCTAATTTTTTTTACTACCAGTTCTGTGGGCATGGCTTGTTTTGTGGGTGTGGCTTGATGGTTATGTGATGGTAGGCGTGGCTTCATGGTCATGTGACTAGGCGAGCGTAGCTTCCTGGTCATGTAACTCGGCGGGCGTGGCTTCATGGTCATGACTGGGCGGGCATAGCTGGGTGATCATGTGACTGGGTGGGTTACTTTGTCTCTTTCTTTTTCTTTCTTGTCTCTCTTTCTTTCTCTTTCTTAGTACCCTATATAAGCCCTGCTGATTGATATAAGTGGATTTTATTCATATGTATCTTCATGTGATCTGCTACCTCTGCTATAAGGAGTATGCCAGCAAAGGATTTAGAAGTCTTGGATACCTTAACAATTGAATAGTTAATATCATGGAGGCAGGGGTGAAATGTGAAAATTTTCCCTACCGGTTCTGTGGGCGTGGCTTATTTTGTGGGTGTGGCTTGAGGTCTGGTGGGTGTGGCTTCAGGTGGGTGTGGCTTGATGGTCATGTGGCCGGATGGGTGTGCTTGGTGTTCATGTGACCGGATGGGCGTGACTTGGTGGTCAGGTGACCAGGTGAGCATGGCCAAGTCGACATCACAAAGAGCTGGAAAAAAAAAAACCTTTACCCCTTAC
>QLTV01000448.1:1391754-1402431 GCA_003457575.1 Thermophis baileyi
GCCTCCCAATTTATGAAGCAGCACTAGAGTGGAGAAATGTGATCTGGATGTTTTCTGTGGAATCCAGTGGCATCCAGCAAAACTTTTCATACATGGATGCCTCTAATTGCCAGAAATTCAGACTGAATGGTACTAAAGCTGTTCAAAAACTGTATCAAGATACACCATTTTGATCCCAAGCTGCGGCCCATTATTTTCCAAGGAGATCCTGAAGATGACACAACAGAAAAGATGCCCTGGAGTACCTCTGGGAAGATGAAGAGTGAATCCAATCAAATGTGCATAAGAGCCTACATTAGGAATTATATTCTTATCATGTGTACAGATAGCTTGTCACCAGCCCTGTTAAAAGTGAAGACTATTTGTTATGTTCTAGCTGTTTAAACTGTGTTACATGGTTCCAACCAGGTCCAGCGTTTGAGCGGGAAAAAGCTCAAACGCTATTGGCTGGTCTGTCTGACAGCTCCCTATAAAAGGGCAAGCTGTCAGACTGCTCTTTGCTGGTTGCTGATACAAGAGCTGAAATAAAGAGCTGCTTTGGAAGTCTGTCTCCTGTCATCTCTACCCACTATCTAACACTATGGTCAATATCTAATGCCTTGCAATAAGCTACAATTCAGTCGTATAATGAATAATTATGAAATAATGTATTCAGAAAACGAGTTTTATTCTTACCTCAGGCAACTTGGCTAGTTTATTTCCTGAAAGTGAATTTAATCAAGACTTGGTAATAAGACTATATCTACCATAATGAACTTCAAGCACTGTAAGTAGACATTTTCAGGGCTCACTTCATGAAATATGCTGTTTATAATTGGAAAGCTTTATATCTTTGTTTCACTTGTCATTTTTCTAATCCTCCTTCAAAAGTATCGCTTAGGCTAATATCTGCCATTGTCACCTGCTGATTTCAAATGAGAATAAAGAAATGTGCTTCTGTTTTCTTTTTAAAAGAAAGCCTAAAAATGCTTGAGTTATAAAGTTCCGTTATTTATTGAATAGCTGCATTTGTACGGATATACATAATTTGACTACTTTATGCTCTTTCCTCTAACTTTGCTGCAAAAATAATACGTAAATAAATCTTTATATACATATGGATCATATGGATTTTTACATAAATTTCACCATATCCTGCCTATTGCCCTAGCTTGTGGACACCTTTTTGTGATTAGTGGGTCAGTGTACACACACACACACACACACACACACACCCACACACACACACACACTCACTTTGTAGGGTTCCTGTAACTCTGATATTACTACCATCATCATTTAATATAACGTTATTACATTCCTTGTGTTACACCACCATTAATAAAACAGTCTACAAAGGACCCAATAACATCAAAACAAAAATATATATGAGCAGCACCTTAGTAAAACCATATAAAAATAAAGTGTATTTAAAATAAATCTCAGCCAGTTAGAACATTTTTTTTTAAAAAAAAGGCAAATTAAAATACAGGTATACCAAACATGCAAAATCAAATGAATTGCTCAGTCTGAAAGCATTTTACTTGGTATAGAAACTTAAGAGGGCAAAGATATGTTATACCAAGTAATAGTAGAATAAAACTGGGCGCAGTGGCGCAGTGGTTAGAGTGCAGCACTGCAGGCTACTTCAGCTGACTGCTAGCTGCAGTTCGGCGGTTCAAATCTCACCGGCTCAAGGTTGACTCAGCCTTCCATCCTTGCGAGGTAGGTAAAATGAGGACCCAGATTGTTGGGGGCAATATGCTAACTCTGTAAACCGCTTAGAGAGGGCTGTAAAGCACTATGAAGCGGTATATAAGTCTAAGTGCTATTGCTAAAATACTCAAGTGTTCTTCAAACATATCATGTGATACTGTGAGTTAAGTATATTTCTCCTTTTCCGTATAATAGGAACATAGCACCTACTTCTTGATTTATAGGTTTTAGTTCATCATAACATATAGGTTTTTGACTGCAAGGTTTTTGAGGCATCTTGTTCCATCAGTCTAGCTTTTATTCATTTATTCATTAGTCAAACCTATAGGATGCTTTAATAGTAATTTATAGCTTTTGAATGTTTACAACAGTGAAATTAAAGGAAAAAAATCAAACAAAAATCATAACAAAACAGTATAATTTATAAAATCAGCATGAAGAAATAGTAAATATCCTTTACAGAACAATAACTGAACAATAAATAAATTCTGTGAGCAGAATCACAACTCACTCTGTCCCAAACCAGTTGGAAAAACCAGGTTTCAAGGTTCAGGCAGGACAGACTTTGTGAGGAATACTTTTCAAGAGGATCTGTGCAGTAACCAAGAAGCCACCAAGATGGGGAAAGGGCATTCCTGTCAGATGATACTGTTCACCAGTGGAACCAAGTCAACCCTGTCAGATCTGACTGAGCACTTTCTTACTACCTCTCAGACCTGCCCCAGAGAATTAAAACTCTCAACTTCATTTAATTGAAGTGAAAGGTACTTTTACTAAGAGATGCTGATTGCAGTAGAGTCAGGCCCGCGCATCGATACAAAACTAATCCCTCGGTTTCCCCAGCCCTCCCTCCATGGTCAGCCCATGTGTCGCCAATCCGGCACTGCCAAGATGTTTTGGGAAGCGCTGAGGTGTTTAGGCTGGTGAAATTCCATTCTCAGGGTATACAGCCTTGAAGATGCCAGCACAGACCAGATTCCAAAATGCTCTGTTCTTCCTCAACTGTCATTCCCCCCCTCCCAATTTCGCGCTATCGAGGTATACATTTTTATTTCCCATTTGTTTCTCCCTTCCTTCCTCGGTTCATTGTTGGCAGAACGCCAGTGAGGTGCCAAGCCGAAGGTGGTGAATCTGACACTCCCATTTTCAATTCATAGCAGGTACTCCAGTGTTATGATTGGTGCCTGTCTTGTAGTCCATTCTGTCAGATAAAATGAAGCCTTATCATTTTGTTTTAAATGATAAAATTTAAAATTTAAGATGTTTTTATTGTTTAACTGTTTAAGTAGGTTATTTTTTATTTTTTTATTTTTATTTATTTATTTCTGTTTTGATAATTATTGGCTCTGCAGAAAATAATGCAAATAATTAATTATATAGCTACATTTTTCTATGTTGTGATTCTCATTTAAAATGCATTAATGGATGATTTCTCACAAAATATAAAAGATATATAAAAGTTATCACATTGCCTATTACAGTTCAAAATCTCAAAGTGATTTTTGGGCTATAACATTATGTGGGACCAACTGAGAAAATCAACCCTGGCTGATCATTGTTATTCATTCACTTTCTAAGCTTGCAAACAATAAATGAAATGCACAAGGAGGTTTTACATAACCATAATTACATAAAATGTTTCCTATCAGTTACACTATCCCATGTTACTGTACTTTATGAATATCCATACGGAGTAGGTCATATTCAAAATTTGCTTTTGGCTCTATTTTTATTGCATCAGTCTACATGGTCAGTTCTGGTGCTCATTCACCAATCAACCTTCATCATAAAACTGAAATGAAATGGTTCTTGACATATGTTTACATTACAAGGAAGAGTGCATGATTTGCATCCAACAGATTCTTATTTCAACCCCAGTGCTATATAGTTTAGAATTTAGATAAAATCACTTTATATGGACTTTGATCTAATTTTCCATAAAACTTACAATTTGTATACTTACTTATAATTGGTTCATTCTGGAGTTGATTATTATTATTGAATAAGAATAATAACAATAACAGTATTATTTGATACTAATGCATCCTAGTAATGAGGCTTCTTTTATTATTTGATTGTTGCATGAAAATCTATCATAACACTAGAGTGGAGAACTTCTAAACAACTGTGTACAGTTTTTTTACTTCTATTTTTTGAAGGCTATAGTCAGCAAAGTGATGATGCAAAGACATCACCAGAGGAGGCTGGGCTGGAATTTCCTGGTTTTTTTTTTTTTTACTATTTTGGGGTTTGCTTGTTAGTTTGTTTAATAGTATGAGGTCAGATTTTCATGGGGTGCTTGCTCTAGAGGTTCCAGAAGAACTGGGACTAGGGAACCCTGATCCCAGTTCTTCTGGAACCTCTGAAGCAAGCACCCCATGAAACAAATGTGAATTGCTGAGATTTCTTTTGATGTGAAAGGTGAAAAGTTCCCTTTCCTGGCTGAGAGATTCAGTTGTGTGGAGATCCTAGAAGCAATGGCTGTTATTATTATTATTTGCAAAAAAACTTTAATATTGAAATTGCATTTAGAAACAATTAAGCCCAAACCTGGGAATTCTAACAATAATGCAGATCTACATAAACAGCACTGGCTGTTTCATTTTCATTCACTTATCAGATATATTTACTTCTCAGATATTTCCTTAACTGGAATTGACTGTACTATAATTGCCTATTTCTTTGGTCCATTGGCTGTTAACCTTGAAGTGACTAGGGTAAAACTAGCGAGGCCTCCCCTGTCAGCCCTGACCTCTCACTATGCTGGAGAGGCTGCTGCCATGACAACCACGACAGATGTCAGCTAAGCAATGTGCACCCTAGAAAGACTCCCGGATTGAGAAAATCGATCTTGTAATGGTACTAGCGAGCACATTCACTGAACTGCCAAGTGTTCTAGGCTTAATCATTTATTTCATCTAGCAGCGAGAAGAAAACATAAAAGAAATGAAATGAATTTGACCTCTTGTCTTTAGAGTGACTTCAGTGCTACGCTGAATTTGAGCAAGTGCCGCTTATGAATTTAAAAAAATTACATTAGGAATAACATTTTGAAGTGAAATGACTCTTGTAATGCCAGCCCTCCAGAAACATGTTATTTCAAATGTCAGATACATAATAGTCATTTGCTGCTTTCTGTATGTGCCCAGAGGTTATCTCCAGCTAGGATCTATTGTAGGTAAATTATTATAAAGAACCTGCTTATGAAGCTATAGACACATACACACTAATATTCAGAAATTGCTTGTGATTTTTCTTAAGAATCCATCGGTACAAAAACTTCCTTAATACTTTTATGATTATAGTGCAGCTATACTGAGAAAACAATAAACAATGTTTCATATTGACAGCAAGCTTCTTTCTGAGAGCCTAATATATAAAACATTTTTGTTTAGTCTTGAAGAGCTTAGAGTGATAATAGCTAATTCCCTGTTGCAAACTACCAACCAATCCATTTCTCTCTTTTTCACACATTTGATCTGTTAGATATGCAGATAGGCTTATCTTTTAAAATATTTATATCCAGAATATCAGTTACTAAAAGGGAAAAAATCTCCCCCCAAAAATGTACCTACCCCTGCTAAATACATTTTTGGGGGGAGATTTTTTGAGGAGTAGAGACTTGGATTTGGCAAGCACCCTGATCTAATGTTACACTTCCTTTGATGTCTTAAAGTTATGGGGAATAAACTTTTCTCTGAGATACTAGGCCCTTAAGAAAACAAACCAAACAAACCAAACCAGAAATGCCTTAGAGGGGCTTGAGTGAAAGGAACCTCTTTAGATTTTCCAATGTGATATGCCTGTCCGTATGCTGTGGGATATTTTATTGCATTTTTGCCCTCAAGTGAAGCTGATGGGAGCCAGGCTTGTAATTTAAATCAATAAGAGCCCTTTACCATGGCCATAAAATACTTGGCTAAACCTTTGAAGTGGCCACAGTTGAATGCACCGTGAGCACAGTATAAATGTTCCTTAAGATGTATTGTGTAAGTCCATCACTAAAACAGCATTCAAAGGAACCTTTGCTTAAGCCATGCTTAGGTGAATGATGGGAGAACTTCCAAATCTCTTTTGATCATTTACATTCACTCTTCTCATCACTGTGTGAAGTTGTATCTTAATTGGCCTATCACCATGCTGCAGGTGTCAGACCTCTGTGTCAAATCTTCTTGCCAAAGCTGCTTGATGGGCTTTTAGGGATCTGGGCCAGGTTTTGAACCAGTAATCCATATCTGATATGAAGTGATGTCAATGTTGCTTTTATATTTTAGTAATGGCTAGTGAAACATATATATAGTTCATTCATCACCATAGCAAAAGCACCAGATGAGGTAATCTGTTCAAATACTATATAATTTCACATCATGGGGAAGAGTTGTGCTATAAATGGTAACCTTGATTATTTAAAACAATTCAGTTCTGTAACATGGGATGATTTAATCTGGATGAGTCCATAGAACTCTTGGTTAACCTTCTTAGAAGGAAAAAGAAATGCAGATTGATTTATGCTTATATTTCTATCTATCTATCTATCTATCTATCTATCTATCTATCTATCTCTCTATCTATCTATCTATCTATCTATCTATCTATCTATCTATCTATCTATCTATCTATCTATCACTGTTTCGGCTACTGCTTGTTTGCTTGTTTTCTTCTTTTTTTAATTTTACTGAATGATAAAGTCTAGAGAATGTTTGATTATTTTTCTCAGAAAATAGTACCAGAAAAAAAGGAAGTGATATACTGAATTTCTTATTTAATTTAGTGGATTCAAAAAATCCAGTATTTTTTTTTAAATTAAAATCTGTGGTAGTTTTAACCCAAAGAAAATTATGCTAGAATTCCCTAGAAGTCAATAGGACTAGTTAGTTACAACTAATTTATGTCTGACTGATGTCAATATGACTTTACAATTTTATGATGATGAACTAGTAAATCCTATGTAGACGTCCCTGCAAAGAATATTCATTTAACCTAAGAAGTCTTTTCTTTAGATTTGGATTTTGCCTGTGCATCAGGTACTTTTTAATAAGTGCAATATGAAGAAGTTACTCTGTTTCTCCCCCCCTCATTTATTACATTCATTATGTTGGGGCTGGACCTACATTGGTGAGGGTCAGGGTGTTTGAGTTTTCTCAAATATCTGAGCCTTTTCTTGATACAATATTGATTAAAAGTAGCAGTAAAGAATAATCACCAAATAAAATGGTGGTAAGACTGAATGGGTTTGGGTGTGTGGAGACCCAGGTTCCAGGACTGTAATATCTTTAGTACTGGATGGGGTTGTGACTCAGTGTCCAACTTGGGGTTTCTACTGGACTGGCAGGTCCTATTTGATGAGCAGGTGGCAGTTGTGGCTAGGAGAGCCTTTGCGCAACTTAATACTATGTGCCAGTTCCACCCTTTCCTCGATGTGAAGTCCCTATGCTCAGTCACTCGAGCCCTGATCATCTCACACTTGGATTATTGCAACATGTTCTATATGGGCTACTGAACACAGCCATGTGGGCAGCTTTGGGTCCCTAGGGTGACCCATGTTATAACGCTGTTCCATGAGTTGCACTGATTTCATTGCTTCTAGGTCCAATTCAAGATTGTGGTTATCATCTTTAAAGTCCCTCATGGCATTAATCCAGGTATTCTGAGGAACTGTCCAACCCTGATGGGTTTAGCCCACTCCACCTACACCAGCAGAAGAGGCATGCTGCAGACCCTACCCTACAAGAAATTTTGGCTGATGGGGTCCAGGAGAAGAGTCTTTTCTGCCCTGGTGCCTGCTAACTGGAACATTGTGCTGCCTGAAATGAGATTCATTCCCATCCTTTTGGCCTTCCGAAAAGACTTGAAAACTGACTCTGCCAACTGGCGTGGGGCCCCTGTGGGGGAATGGCATCTTAGAAGTGGTTAATGGGTTAGACAGATCTCATCTCATCTCCATGTGTACTTTGGTCCCTTCCTCTCCATCATGGTCAGTTGAATTTTAACTGAATTTTAAATTTATGGTCTTTATTTATTGTTTTAATGTTTTATATGGTGTTTTTATTGAATGATTGCAAACCATCTAGAGTTCCTCAGTGAGATGGGTGGAATAGAAGTTTAATAATAAACAATAAATAAACAAATAAAATTATCAAATCTGAGAGAATGTGGAGAATATTAAAATGTCACTTTCAAAACTGTGGCGTATGACACACAGAAGATCAAAAGATTATAGAGAGGTTATAGAGCAGTAGTGAACTGAAGTATGCGAAGTTTGGCATACAAATTCATATACACTCACACCTCACGTTGAGCTTGATTTCTAGTGTCACTATGGGCAAAGCCATCTTATTTTATTGACAGCAGTTTGAAGTGGCTTCTTGTTGTTGTTTTCTTCCAGAATGTGATTCGCTTTTATTAATTCCAATCTAATTCTTAGCTCTGGGATTTCTCAGTGGTAACCAGATCTGAAGCTGCATAGGTGTTTTGAGATTAGCTGAGGTTGGTACCTGCTGTGATCTGTATCTTTAGATCACTACCCTAATTCAGTTCAACTCTGTTTGTGAAGACTGGAAAACCTTGTTTCAATAATTGTCTGAATAAATAGGGCTTGAAACTGGGTAGATTAGATTGACAGAGTTATGCAGACTGATTTCTTGTCTCATTGTCCAGCTTTATCACATGCATAATCACAAAGTGCAATTATTATTTATGCAGAGATTAGGAAATAGGGCTCCCTTCAGATCTTCTCAGTTAATCTGAAAATGAGGAGGTAAAAGGGATGTATAGGCAGTCCTCAAGGTAAGAATGAGATCCATTCCTACTTCTGACTTTAAGTTAAATTTGTATGTAAGTTGAAACAGGTCACTTAGTCAAATGTTTGTCTTAGAAGATAGTATTTAGTTTACCTTTCTATGGATATACAGCAATTAAGAAATACACTTTAACATCTTAAACATTTATTTATTTATTTATTTATTTGTTTGTCAAACATGTACAAGATAGCAGGTATAGGTATAAACATAAACATAATCAAAGTGAATACAGATAGATGAGGACAATAGGACAGTAGGACAGGGACGGTAGGCACGCTGGTGCGCTTATGCACGCCCCTTACAGACCTCTTAGGAATGGGGTGAGGTCGACAGTAGACAGTCTAAGGTTAAAATCATTATCATGCTTTTCATCCAAATAGTGATGTTGACAGACTCTAATACCAAGGAACATAGGTACCAGTAGGCACGTTGCAACAACATCAGATGAAAGAAGAAGAAAAAAGGACATTGGAAGAATATCTGAAGAACAGTGAAACTAATACACCATGAAGGTTTACTGAATACCAAATAGATCAAACTGTCCTACAAGAAAGATCAAATGATTGGGGAGGATTGCGATAATGAAAATGAACATATTGCCACGATTGTTGTTTTTATTTTCAACAATACCAATAAGATTAGAGAAAAAGTTTTTTGATGAGCTAAATAAAATGATTTTGAAGTTTGTTTGGCAAGGAAAGAAGGCGAGAATCAATATAAAAATGTTGCAAGACGCAAGACTTAGAGGTGGGTTTGGACTACCTAATTGGGAATTGTATGCAACGGCATTATTATGGATGAGATAATGGATTTTGTTAAGGAATACAAGACTATTGACTTTGGAGGGACATGATTTACAGATGGGATGGCATGCATTTATATGGTATGGGAAAAGTAGTTATTTCCAGAGACATTATGTAAGGAATTCTTTATATGTGGTGTGGGAGAAGATAAAAGAGAAATACTATTTGAAAATACCATATTGGCTTTCAATAATGGAAGCACTAATCCACCCAAACAGGCTTAATATGGAGAATATCGCAAGATATAAAGACATTTTAACTGAAAAGGGGGAATTGAAAACTAAACAAGAACTAGAGAAACAAGGAATAAAACTGGACTGGTATACGAGAATGCAAATACAATCAAGATATGAAAAGGACGCTAAAACAGAAGGTTTTAATTTACAAAAAATGGAGTTAGATGAAATATTCACAGGAACAGATGAAAGACTAATTAAAAAATTATATAATTATCTACTGTATATTAAATTGGAGCAGGAACAAGTGAAAGAAACAATGATAAAATGGGCAAGGAACTTTGGATATACGATAGAATTGGATAAATGGCAGCAGCTGTGGGAAAGAAACTATAAATTGACAATGGCAACAGCATATAAAGAAAATATGTATAAAATGTTTTATAGATGGCACATGTCACCAGAAAGGATAGCTAAAATGTTCAAAGATAAATCTATGAAATGTTGGAAATGTCATCAAATACCTGGTTCTTTTTATCATAGGTGGTGGACATGTGCTGAATCCAAAGCGTATTGGAGCTTAATGCAAATATGGATTGAAAAGATATTGAAACAACATATAGAGTTGAGACCAGAGATATTCCTGTTGTGTATATTACCAGAGAAATATAATAAAGAAAATATATATTTAATCATTCATATAATTACAGCAGCTAGAATTGTATTTGCACAAAATTGGAAAGCAACAAAAGCCCCTTCTGAAGGGGAGGTAATCAAGAAAATATTGGATGGTGCGGAGATGAATAGATTGACAATGATAATTAAAGAAAAGGAAGATTCAGAATATTATAATATTTGGGGGAAATTTTATGATTGGATGGAAAATGAATATAAATAGAAGATAAGTAACACTGATTAAAATGACGGAAAGTGGAAAGTTAAAGGGGTTAGACCCAGGTGACAAAATTAGGTAGTTAAGAAGGCAGCACTACGATAGTAATAAGAATGTACCTAGAAAGAATAATATGTATAGAAATAGGGATATAGAAAAAATATAAGATTAATAGTTGTACCGTGAATTAAGTGAAGTTAGGGAGACGAGTTGCTTGTCTGTTAACCATAAGACGGATTATAACTGGATATACCCAGGGAAGGATTAAGAGGGAGGAAGAGGAAGTGGAGAAGAGGAGAGGAGAGGGAAGA
>QLTV01000448.1:1405919-1435919 GCA_003457575.1 Thermophis baileyi
GGCGCGACCAGGGTCTCGGCTAGTTCGTATGTTTTGGGTCCGCAGTATGTGAGGAAAAGAGCTCTCTTCCTATTGTCCGGCAAGTCTTGAAAATTGTTTGCTTCCAAAAACATGCGAAATCTGGACATATATGTGCACCATTCTTCTGTTTGAGGACTGAAGAAGGCTGGTGCTGGAGCGTGCTGTTGTGCCATCCTGTTGTTTGGCCGGTGCAGGTCGGAACTTGCTAAGATGGCCGATGTATGCCACGAGGTGCCTTTGTTCAGTCGTCTTCTCCCACTGCCTTCGTCGCCAGTGTTAGATAGGCGCGGGAATAACAGCCAAGACGAAGACCCGTTCAGCACTTTATTAACTGCTAGCACTAACTACAGCAGACTGGCGGCTGGCGGCAGGGAAGCCGCCTTTATGGAGTTCCCCGCAGCCAGCTTGGCCAGTGACAACGCTTCAAACTCCCCGCCACTGATTTAACCCAATCAGCGGCGGGTATGCAAATACCTGCTCATTAAGTCGGTACGCAACAAATATGTATAGAAGTATTGACATAGAAAAGAGTTAAGGTTAATATTAGTATTGTAGGTTAAGGGAAATTAGAGAGACAAGTTGCTTGTCTGTTAACCACAAAATAGACTATAAATGGATACACTCAGGGAAGAAATAAGAGGGAGGAAGACGAGGTAGAGGAGAGGAGGAGAGAAGGAAGAGTGAAGGGAGGAGAAGAGAAGGAGATTAGAAGGGAGGAGGAGGAGAGAAGGAGAAGAGAGAGGGAGGAGGGGTTGAGAAGGAGGAGGAGAAAGTTAGAGGAAGGAAGAAGAGGGAAGTAAGAGAAAGGAGAGAAGGAGATAGAAGGTAGAGAAAAGGGAGGGAGGTTAGAGAAAGGGGAGTGACATGATATGGTAAGGGGGAAACAGACGAGCAACTGAGCAACTAAGCAATGATATATGTAAGATTATTATGTTTGATCATTGGATAAAAATGTATGTTATATGTTAATACTTGATAAGATACTATGGTATATGTATTGATGTTTATATGTGGAGTGTGGAAAAAATAAATAAAAAACTTTTGCAAAAAAGAAAGAAAGAAAGATCAAATGAAGCATAGAAAAGAAACATAGCAAGCAAAGTATTATAAGGCCAGTACATAAAAAATTAACAGGCAAACCAGATAACAAAAAGACCTGGCAATGATTAAAAGCAGGAAAGTTGAAGAAAGAGACGGAAAGGCTAATTCTGAATACATGAGACCAAGCCTTAAGACCAAATACATACAAAGCCAAAATACATACAAAGCAACACATAGCAAATGCCTCCTCTTCAAATTATCTTCAAACAAGAAGAAACAATGGCCTATCTAGTTCAGGGGTGTCAAACTCAATTTCATTGAGGGCCACATCAGGGCTGTGGTTGACCTCGGAGGGGCTGGGGGGGCATGGCCAACTGGGTGGGCGTGGCCAGCTTGACACCACTCCCCAAACTGCTGGCATGTTTCCTCTTTGCACTGGGTAGACCGGGCCGAAGCTACACTGGCCTGATCTTTCCTCTTCGCACTGGGTAGACTGGGCCAAAGCTACGCTAGTCTGATCTTTCCTCTTCGCACTGGGTAGACTGGGCCGAAGCCACGCTGGCCTGATCTTTCCTCTTCGCATTGGGTAGACCAGGACAGCCCCACGGGCTGGATCCAACCACATCGTGGGCCGGATGCGGCCCGTGGGCCTTGAGTTGACACCCCTGATCTAGTTGGTTGCTGCAAGATCATACAGACTGACTACACACAATGGCATGCTAAACAACAATGGTGCATTGGAATATCTAAAGAAATAACATTTGCCACCAAGCACGAACTGGTGCGATCACTAAATAGATAAATTAATAGAAAATAAAGATGCTAAAGAGCTCTGGAACTTTAGAATACAAGCTAACAAACATCAGTCACATAACTTCCCAGATGTAACAATTGTTGATAAGAAAAACAAAAAAGTCTGTATAGTGGACATAGCAATATGTGAAGATAGTACACTACAAGAAAAAGCTGGAAAAATTTAAAAAAATTGTAAAGACCTGCAAATATAAGTGGCCAAAGAACAACTATGGCCAAAGAAAGCAAAGGTGGTACCAAGAGTAATAGATGCCTCGGTGCAATCCCAAAACAGCTGGAGCACCACTTGAACATCATTGGCATTGACAAATTCCCATAAGTCAATTGCAAAAGACAACTTTACTTAGAACAGTTTACATCCTGCAATTATGCATTTAATGTTATTAAACATCTACCTATCCCAGATCCTTGGGAAGGATTTGATAGGTAGATATAAAATGCTAAATCCAGTCTAAACATCTGGCTAATTTTCTGAACAACCATAATTATATAGAAATAATAAGACAAATGATTCTTAAACAGGTTATATAGAAAAAGGGGGAAAGTTCATGATTAAAGGTTAACCGTAGATGGCTATTCTTGAAGATGGCAACATGATCTGATGAAATGGCAATATGATCCAACTAAAAACGGTGAACCACATTCTACTTCCTTCAGCTGATCAGCTGCTGAAACCCCACGATAATTTTGTGAACCACTGAAAACCACTGAAAGCAGGCTATATATTAAAAACACACATAATATTTGTGATGCTCATGAAAATACACATGAATTGTGCAGATCCAGTGGTTCCTGAAAACATTGCATGACTTCAGTAGTTCATTGGCCTGAGAAAGGAGAATGACGTTCACCATTTTTAGTAATAGGCAGTCCATTCGTAAATACGAGTTGGACATTCTTATTCCAGGGACCGTTTGTAACTCAACTTGATCTTCAGTTCTCACATGTTTAGGTAAATGACTCAATTAATCCAAGATCTTTTTTGCCTTTGTTTATGTGGATTGTGGAATAAATTCTGTAGGGATTTATTGTGGGATTACTTTCATGTTTCTTCCCCATTTTCTAAAAACAAGCTAATCTTATGTTATGTGCTTCATATAATTAAATGGAAAGGGAATCCCCCCCCCATAAGGATCAACTGTACTTACATCAGGGCAGCTTATCTGAGGCCTTAGGCTTCAGTGTGACCAAACCCTTCCAAAAGTTCCTAGTGAATTTTAATTTTTAATGTGACAGAAGAGAAAAATTATTAACTATATTGAAAGCAATAATATTTACTACTTTAATTAATATAATGTAATTTTAATTAAATATGATTTCATGTCATTTAATTTATTTTTTTGCTCAGCCAACCTTTTTAGAAAGCATGAACATCACTCAAAAGCCATGTGAAAAAGTTGTACATTTCTGAATTAAAGGAAATATACAAACACACAAACAGCTGATTGACACCAAAGATTCCATGCTAATCTGAAAGGATTCCCTATTTCAGATATCAGCAACAGGATAATCAGTGTCCTTGTACAATGCTAGTTCTGTATGTTTCCAAAAGGATTAGAATTAATATATTTATAATTTTTTAAAACTGGGTAGTGGCTATCTCCACAAATCAGTTTTCTCTTTCTTTATATCTAGCCACTTCACACAGAACCATTGCAAATATGACTTTAAAAAAAATTAATGTCCCTGAATAATAATCTTCTGGTTTGTATTCTGATATTATTAATCCAGTTAGTTTTAATGAGTTGGATTAGGAAATGTGAATTAGGACATGTTTATGTAACCAGAGCTTCTGTAAGATGAAATACAAGTATTTAAACAGTTCTAAATTGTAACTTCAGATAGCTTATTCAATATATTTAAATGTGAATTGTTTGCATTATGTAATATGCTTTGTATTTTAAATATATTTTTCTGCTTCACACTATCTATAAAATATGAAAATGTTAATTCTATTCAGTTCACCTAAAAATGCTACAATAAATTGTATCCCACTATGATCCCTGATGAAGAACTGTTTGCTTGGGACTATTGTAACCTGTTTGACCATAGCCTGTGGTGGAATATAAAATTTCTTTTGTGGTAGCACATTTTTTTCATTAAGTCTATATCTTCACAAATTCTTTGTAGTTTCAGCCACATGACACTATTATATGAACAAATCTTGGACCTGCCAGCAATTTCTTCTTTTTCTTCCATTCTAGGGAAAGATTGGAAGTTTAAAGTTGCAGTGATAAACTTCCACAATGAAAATGAAATATGTCATAAGCTGCACTGAGTATAAACAGGCAGAGAACAAAATATTGTAATCTTGATATTTGTGAATGCAACTTTAAACCATGTACAGTGCTGCTTAAAGTTTGTGAATCTTTTTGAATTTTAAATATTTCTGAATAAATATGACTTAACTATGATCTGTTCTCCACACAAGTTCTAAAACTAAAGGCAACCCAATGAGTTAAAAACATTATACTGTTCATTTTTTTATTGAATAAAGTGATCCAAAGCTACATATTTGTGTCTGGCAAATGTATGAAGAAGCTGATCTAAATGAAATTAATTAGACAAGCATTATTTACATAGTCAATTTCAGTAGATAAATTATATCCAGCCTTATCTATAGGATGTCAGTGTTTTTATCTTATTCAATTTATTTCAATTTATTTACAGTGACCCTAAGTGACCAAGTGAATTTCCTCGACTGAAGATGGTCTTCAACTTGGATTCCCACAATTCCTCAACAACATACTCATTACACCATATTGGCTAGAATAAAATAAATTTCTATATCTGCAAAAAGAGTCATGCCCCTCATTAGCATTATACATATATATTAAGTAAGAAAGTCAGACTGGAACTTGTATTGTGGTACTGTAAAATTAAGCCTCATTCCAGTTGTTCTTTAGAAAAAACCACATTTTCTTCTCTAGTTTTAAATATTTCATTTCTTGCAAGTCCTAAATAATAAATCCAGCTAAATGCAGCACCTTGCCAACCTTGGCTGATCTAAAAAAAAACTAAGAATCAGATCTGGATACTATTTGGCCAAGAACCATTTGGAAATTATCAATCTTTGGATTATATGGGGATAAAATATATGTATATTATGAACACTTTGGAGCTGTTGGTTATAAACAATCTGTAATATTTGAATTATTCCATGAGAAGCCCTGCATGTTTCTTTATGATGCCAATTGTGCTCTACTCTCTTCTCCTTCCCCTCTTGTCCCCTTCCACCTCCTCCCTTCCCTTCCCTTCCCTTCCCTTCCCTTCCCTTCCCTTCCCTTCCCTTCCCTCCCCTCTTCTCCTTCCCCTCTCCTCCTCAATCCTCTCCCCTCCCCTTCCCTTTCCTGTTTTAAAAATAGCCTACTTATATTTCGAATATTACAACATTTCTGATTTGTTTATTTTTACAGCTCCTGGCAGCTTTTAACTTTCCACTCTAACATCCTTTCTTTCTATTTTTTATTCTTTCTTTTATTTATTTGACTTATACAGCTGCCCATTTCACATACATGATTTACATTTTTCCTTCTTTTCCTAGTTGCTCATACAATATCACTAATATCCATTTAACATGTACAATAAACAGACGCAATGTATAGTAGCAAGGACTTAAGTAAGTCATGTATCTTGATTTTTTTTAAGTTATACTTGATAATGTAAATATAACAAAAGCATGTTACTTAACATGTGTAGCAAAAGATCCGTGGAAATGAAAGAAATCTTCAAACTCTAATGTTTCAGAGGAGGGATTAAAAGTTTTTTATTAGAATATTTTCATGTGAAAGGGTTTTTATTTTCCTGTTAAATCTGCTGATGAAGCTTGATTCATTTATCTGCTGTAGGATTTGCTTTATGAGCATTTTGTAGCCTGTGAAAATAAGAATGTTGTTATGCCATCATGTTTCTCACTAGTATGCTGAATCTGTGAATCTAATTAAAAAAGAAGAAATCTAATATCAGAGATTTTGGATCAAGAGTTACCGTGGAAACTAACAGGGATGCTGCCTTACACTGTAGAAGTGATTGGGAACTAAATCAAGAAAACTATCTGGCTTCCTGGCCAAATATTTTAGTGAACATAACACTGCTTTTCTAATAGTGAAAACATGCATGAATGTTTGGTATCTTCAGTTGTCTTTAAAAATAGTTTAGGATTCAGAGTATATAGCTCACCAAAAGTAGCTAATAATATTTTTCTATTTTAAAAACATTTGGAGTCTTAACACATGCAAATAGTGAGATCCACCAAAGCAACTGACCCAAAAGCTTTCCCTCATTTTTAAAAAAAATTAGTGATGAGACAGTTGGATTTACAGTTACAGATATTCATTGTATCATTTAAAATAAACTGTTTTCTGAAAGAAAATGGTCCTTGTTCCCTCTTACAATGTACGGCTGTCTAAAATTGGAGAGGGGGGAAATCAGACTATTAAATCAAAGCTGTAAAACGATCTAACTGCATCATTGAGTTGAATATACTACAGTAGATTATGCAGCTATAGGTTTATTGGAGGGTTTTATGATTCAATGTAATGATGAGTTATTCACCAGATTTCTAAAGTACTATAATCAAAGGCTTCCACATTACCAGTTGTACCAAATAAGCATTGTGAAATATTCAGATGTTACATTGAAAAAAATAGTTTCAAAATACACAATTCTTACAGATAAAAAACAGACTAGTGAAAATAATTTGTAGAAATGTTGAAGTATTGTACCATTGATAGTTTCTCACACACACAAGAAATAATCATGCATAAATCTCAAGGTATACAGGTAGTTCTCGACTTACAAAATGTCTGTTGCTAAGCAAGACAGTTGTTAAGTGAGTTTTGCCTCCTTTTACGACCTTTCTTACTGCAGTTGTTAAGTGAATCACTGCAGTTGTTAAGTTAGTAACACATATCTTAAGTGAATCTGCCTTCCTCATTGACTTTGCTTGTCAGAAGGTCGCAAAAGATGACCATGTGACCCTGGGACACTCCAACTGTCATAAATATGAGCCAGTTGCCAAGCGTCTGAATTTTGATCACCTTACCATGGGGATGCTGCAACAGTTATGTGAAAACCAATCATAGGTCACTTTTTCAGTATGGTTGTAACTTCAAATGGCCACTAAACAAGTCAAGAACTACCTGTATTGTATTTTTTAGCCCTTACAGGATTACTCACAGTTCTCTCACAACAAAATATAGTTCTGGATTTTTAGAGTTAATCCATGGAAGGAGAAGAGAGATGTGGCTATCAGAAAACCACAACATAGTAGTTAAATATTCACTCCTTGGTCATAATCATTGCTTTTATTTGATTGTTGTCCAGATTTATGCAGACCAAATCTGATAAGCAATTCAACTCTCTGTTTGAATATCCATGAAAAAAATCCTTTTCTATGTATAACTTAAATGAAATTTAAACTCAAGCTTATTTGAAATTTAACTCCATAAAAACCAAGACAATGTTCTTTAAATTTAAGAATGTCCATCCATTTTTGCAGATAGAATCTATAATCATTTCTTTTTTCAACTTGGGAACAAATCTTCCTTACTTCCATTCACAATTTTTTCTGTGACAACCCCAGTACTTTTCCTGGGGCTATCATTATAAGCTATCCAAAAGGCAACATGCCCATTGACTTGAAAACTTTCTGCATCAACCTTGATATAAGAATTAATGGAATGACATATATGGTCAGTGATGCAACAACTGTGACCCTGTTACTACTAATGGTTTATGGCCAGATCAAAAGCTTCCACAGGGCTTCAATACATGCAAGTGTACTTATGAGGAATTTAGAAGAAAGCTGCCATTTATGCCTTTTTTTATCCTGATTCATCCAAGAAAATATTCCCATAGCATGGATGACAACCACAGATAAAAAATCTGCCAGTCTGGAAAAAAAAACCATACTCAATATTATTCAGGAAAAAAATAAAGCAGTATACATCTGGGATATTTGCCACATATTAGAACCAATTTCATTTAATTAAATTTTTTTTAAGAAAAGTTATATGGAAAATTTATAAGGGTAGTTGAAAAAAAAAAGATAAAATAACTGGTAATTATACATGTTGCACGCTAAATAGCATAGATTGGGGAAACACTCCAAAACATGTATTTTTCTGAGACTTAAATTTGATGGAATGAAACAATATGTAAATATACAAAGAATTGACATAGACAAGATTTACATTAATTCCTAATGTACTTGATATGTAAGAAAATAAAGCAGTATGGAACATGTTGTCTAGTTTTGTTTCCCATCCATGATTGGCACTAAAGAATAGTACTTTTCTAAATATACCCTGCTACCACTTGGGCAAACACTACTTAGGACTATACACTTTCATAAGTTAGGTAATTATTTGCAGCTTTAATCTGTTTTATTTTGGGTTCTTCTGTAGTTATTTTTCCCTCCTGTTGTTTCTCCCCTTCTTTATGGAGATACTCATAAATGGCCTGCAGCCTCTTAAGGCACAGTGGTTTCAATCTAATTTATACATGTCTCTATTGTAAACTGCTTGATGCCAACCTTTCCACTGAAGAAAACTACCTACACCATTTCAAGCCCTAGTAAAGTCATGATAATTTCCCTCTGTGGAAACTCCCGCACACTGTGACTTAGTATCATATCTATAGCATAATTTAGAAAAGTGCGAGCAAGGGCAGAATTGTTCCCTTAATAGAATCTGAAGATTCCAATTTTCATTCTGCTACACAAGACTGAAAACCCACTCGTGCTCACTTATCTGTATCTTTGCCTCATCCTCTGACTGAATCAAAAATCAGGTTCAGGTGCAGGTTAAGAGCAGACATTTTACTTCAGGAATAAAAAGGCCTATTAAATATCTCCACACAATTAACATCAGCATATCAATAGGAATTATCATTATGTCCTGTCAATCAAATAGTGAATTTTGCTTCAGGGAAACAAAACAATTTAAATTATAGTAAGTGTCATCGCCCTCTTCTTCTTTTGCATTCTTCTCTTAAAATTGGATAATTATGTGACTTTTCATTAGGCTCTTTGGAGCGTAATAGATCATGAAATTCACCTTTGACCTTGGTGATGAATGTCTCTGGCAAAAACATGTGACAAGCATGATCCTAATGAGAATAAAATACTGAATAACAGGATACTTAATATGAAAGAACAAAGCCCCCCCCTCAATATTGTAGTCATTAAATTTAAATGCACAGGTAAAAATAGAAAACATCCATGCTGATACTTTTAAAGGACAAAAGCTATACTATCTGAGATAATGAAAAGCAAGATAAATTCTCACTGTGGATTTTAAAAATTAAAATGATGTCTGTAATAGAATTTGAACATTCAGACTTAAGACTTAGTCAATCAGCAGTTTGAAAGAACAACTTCCATGGTTACATTTTAGGAAGACTTAAGATTTGCCCCAAACTTAAGAGTGAAAAATAATTGTCAACAAGAAATACTTCTTTCCTTGTTAGCACTTCCTCTTCCTGGTTTTTATTCCTCCTTGCTTCCTTTTGCAGGTCATTGGATAGCCATGATAAAGAACTACCAGAGCACATAAGATCTCAAATTTTCACTGTTTGAGCAGAAGAGGCTTTCTCTAGTAGAAGAAGAGTAGAAGAAGAACATTCTCAACCTATCCAAAATGGTCAGGAAACTTTTCAGCAGTGAACTGCTTTCAGCAAGAGAAATGGCAAATATTCTGCTAGAGAGAAATGTCTATGGAGATTCTCAGTCATCCAGGTCATGGTTGACTACATCTTTCACAAAAATAATTGATTTCTTTAAAAATGAGCTGCTATTGTTGCTGATGTATGTATTTCAATATTTGATTAGGGTTCATACCACGGATGCCTAGCATTTTGGCTTGCCTGGTCTATACTGAGTGAAGATGTCTTGGGCCACATATATGTCTTGGGCCATATATAACATATATATATAAAATAGTTAATGTACATAAATAAATTTCTTTTATTTTTTATATTTTTTATTATAAATGTGGGCTGCATTACTATTGGGGCCTCATGTGGCCTGTGGGTGGTGAGTTGGACACACCTGGTTTATGCTATTATTTTTTCACATTAAAATCCTATCCATATAACAGTAATATAAAATAACTTTCTTTAGTTGAGAATGTTTTAAAAACGTATAGCATCTTACCAAGGAAACCTTATTAAAGTGTCATTTTTTTTCTCCCAAAGGAACTGAATATCTTTAAGAGCATAAAAGGGTTTCTATATCATCTCTAGAAAACTCCAATCCCCAGGCTACCAGAAAAAGTTATGGTGTAAAATAATAATGTTGCAGAGAAGTATGCTATGGATTACTGTTGTTCACCGACTATGTTGGATTTATAAATTGCAACATACTGAAGGCTTGTAAAAATCTAATTGAAATGGGAAAATGTACAAGTGGTCTTCACTTAATGATCTCTCCCAGCAGGGATGGGTTCCACTTACTTTCCCCACCGGTTTGCATTGTGACGTTTTGCGCGTGCGCGCGCTTTCTCCGCTCGCACACGTGCATTCCCTCGCGCAATTTTGCTTCCGCACATGCTCAGTAGCTGCAATCAGCCCGAAACACAGCTGAGAAGCTGATCAGCTGTGCTTCGGGCGAAGGAATAAAGGTCAGTATAAACCCAGGGGCGGGCGGGAGGGCCCTTTTTCAAGCAGCAGAACAGGAAAAACCGTCCCAACAGTAAAAAATTCACAAAAAATTCACAAAAAAAGATGGCGGTGCCCACGGACTGGCACCGACCGAACTGGATCCGTGATGTCACCAGCGGGTCGCTACCGGTTCGGGCGATCGAGTCCGTACCGGGAGGAACCCACCCCTGTCTCCCAGTGACTGTTGGAACTTACAATGATGCTAAATGAATGGAATATATGACTAGCCCTTATACTTAAGACAGTCACAGTGTCCCACAGTCATGTGACTGTCATTTGCAGTCTTCTTTGCCACTTTCCTACAACCAAAGTCAATGGGTAAGCCAGCAATAAGTTGAAAATGGTGGCTATGTGACTTCTTTGCTTAATGACCCATAGCAATTTGCTTAACAATGACAACCCATAAGTGCCGGAATTTCTGTCGCTAAGTGGGGAAGTTACAGGATGTCATGCTTTCAAACCGCATTGTTTAGTGATAGAAATTCTGATCCCAATTACTGTTATTAAATGAGTACCTGTACCCTTTTTAAAACCTGCACAAATTGCAGTGTGCTAATGTTACATAGAAACATATTTTTTTTAATATTGCCTTGTCAAAAATACATATTTTTCAATTCAGCTTGGGTAAGTAATTGAAAGAGTTCAGATTCTTCAAGCTGCACTGATTTGTGTTTAACATAAAGCATGTATACGCTTCTAGAGTAGCTCCATTCATTTGGTCTAAAGTTTTATGAAAGAGAAGCGGGACAGCTTGAAAAGAAGATTTGGTTTGGGGAATAAATGGCTGCTTAGGACTTTAACAGAATGCGTCTTTTCTTGGCGTGATGATAAATCTTTATAAACAGTAGCTACATTTAAAAATTATGACCCTCTTACACTGATGAGGAGTTACTCACACAAGTAATCCTGGTTGAAGTCCCATTGAGATTTGACTGATGACACAGAGGGCATGAAATACGTCTTTCTCACATTTACATTAGCATAGTGGGCAATAATTTACCCTAATGGAATTTAAATGGTAAAGAAATCTTAAAAGAGTCCTGTGCTAATAAGCAGAGGCAGTTTCATGTACACTGAAGAAGGTTGGGAAAATTTGACGACAAAATGCTTTTAAGATTCTCAGAAAGTACAATTATGATATTATAATACTCCTAACAAAAATTGCTTCTAAAAAGTCACATGATTGCATTAAAATATTCTGATTTTTTCTCAACTAACCAAAGATTATAAGACCTGGGAGATGGTATGAAGAGATTTTTGTTCCATAACCATGTCCCTGATACACAGGGTTGAGAGAATAGTGGAGACTGGCAGCTAGAGGTATTACAACCAAAGCACTCTTCCTTATTCTCTTATGGCAATGCAGTAAATGGCTTGCCACCAAAGATGTCACCATCTGGTATGGGAATTCAGCATGCTATGCAAGTGCCATCCTTTTTACTCTACTGCACCACCAGGGCATTGTAATCCCTAAGTGATATTCTGCCACATGACTTTTGGGTTCAGATAGTTCTGTTTTATTTCTCATGTGATGACAATATGAATAGTACTCATTATGACCTTTCATTTCCAGCATCTGATCTAAAGGAAGGAGAAACACAATTGTGTTTAGAAGTACTTTAGGAATGGACAGGATCTACAAACTGAAACATAATGCACATAAGATAAAGATATTATTGATCAAATATTTTGGCTGCTTGAGAAAGATAATCAAGATTACTGTAGATGGGTTATTCAGCCTTTGAAGATGTCAAATCTGAAAATAATCCTTAGTCTTATTTTGCACTTTTTTTGGATATTCATAAAAAGTGGCCCTTACCACTTGTGTCTAATTACCCAAGTGCAGCTTTTGCTTTTGCTTTTGAGACAAGATAATGCTGTCTCATTTATCCATGTTCTGTTAATTTGTTGCTGAACCGTGGTAGCCATCTTTAAGGCTTGGAAATTTTAATTATCACTTGGAACCCCAAAATAAGAATATGTAACTCCCAAATTAGCTCTGGTAGCCTATTCATCCAGATTCAATATGAAATGGGTTTCAGAATTCAAACTGTAAAAAAAATGGGACTGATAATCTCAAAAACTTCTTTCCATATACATTGTTTGCTAATTATGATGAACAAAAGAGAATCTGCTCTCAGTTCCATCTTTATGTAAGATTAGATAGGACTTTTGCAGTATCAGCACCATGATTATGAATTGCTTATCCCATAAATTTTGTCTTTAGACCTTTTACTTAAAACTGTGTTTTTTAAAAATCTCAGCATGTTTAGTTTCTGTTCTCTGAGCATTTAAAACTTTGCAAGTTTTGCATGTTCATTTTGCTATTTTTAAATTTTTAAATGATTTTAGGATTTATTTTAATCTGACTTGCTTTAACATTTCATTTTGTTTTTATTTTTTAAGCATTCTTAGCTGCCTTCCTTATTGGCCAGAATAGAAACTAGGCAGTGAGATAGGGAGTTCACTACAGGTAATGTTTTCAGTGTCTTCCAAATGATTGTTTTTTAATCTCACTACTTGTTTGAAACTGTTTATTGACTTTAATTGACTATTTTTAATTAATTGTTTCCAGAGGAACCAGTATCCCATTGAAAAAAATGTCCAGAGACTTTTGTAGCAAATTATAGACTAAGAAGTTAGCTTTAACTTATGCCATAATAAAGGCACCAATCTTTAAAATATCATAAGACTGTTTGGAGGTTTTATGAAGTTTTCTATTTATATTTTTTTCATAGTTTTTCTAGTTTTTAGAAAAATAGAAAAAAAAAAAGCTTACGCATATCACTTGAAAAGAAAGGTAATAACAGAAGAAGCTCTAGTGCTAAACTGTGGGATGCAAAAATTTAAGATCTCTCTCTCTCTCTCTCTCTGTATCTATCTATATCTATCTACCTACCTACCAGTGTCTGTCTGTCTGTCTGTCTGTCTGTCTGTCTGTCTGTCTGTCTGTCTGTCTGTCTGTCTGTCTGTCTGTCTATCTATCTATCTATCTATCTATCTATCTATCTATCTATCTATCTATCTATCTATCTATCTATCTATCTATCTATCTATCTATCATCTACTACCTACCTACCTACCTACCTACCTTTATCTATATATCTATCTATCTATCTTTCTATCTATCTATCTATCTATCTATCTATGATCTATCATTGATCTATCAACTATCATCTATCTTCATCTATCCATCATCTATCATCTACCATCTATCTACTATCTACCTCTTACAAAATACACTGCTTAGTTGCAGAAGTAATAATATCTTAGAAGGGATGGTGTTATTTTCAGGTATCCCTCACGTGCAAAGAGACAATCTGATTTTACTGTATATTGGTCACATTTCCAATTGAAGATGTTAGGCCAATTTTATTCACATTATTTCATATTAACTACCCTTCCAGATGGGAAAAAATAACACATTCCACCTATATTAGCAAAGCATGGGAGCAATTAACCAACCAGCCATTCAAGAGATGTTACTTATGTGATCTACAATTCATTAATATGCTATAATATAATAATATACTTTGATGATAAATAACCATGAATTTCTTCTCTCAAACATGGATCTACTTTCCAAGGATGTTTTACTGTGGATGATCAGAATAAAAAATGATTAAATTCTCAGCGTGTAAAATCAGGCCTGATTCAAAATATTTTCAAAATGTGAGGGGAAAAAACTGCTTTGGCAAATAGTAGAGTAGGCTGAACAGATACTGTTCGAGTTTCTCTCTCACATGTATGTGTACTGTATCCATAAAACAGCAATTCCATCTCAAACATCTCTGTATTAAGACCAATCAAAATGACTCTAATGTTGTCCAAAACATTTCTTCAGTCAAGATCTTGGAAAACATATACTGTAATTGGAAAAAAGCAAGAAACACATTTAACTACTATCCTTCATATATTCCATAAGTTTCACAAGGTTACCATCCTTCCTATGTTCCATAGCTTTCTCAAAATCTGCTTCTATTTTCAGTTGTAGGATTAGGATATTTGAGATTTTTATTATATTTGTTCATTATTCATGTGGCTCACCCAGGTGGTCATGTTCCTTTTAAAAATTATGTATTTTTTCTAAAAAAAAATTATAAGCTGCCCAGAATCTTGTGCAATTTTGAAATCTAAACAAAAAATGGGCTATATGTTTTAACCATGAACTTGAAATTCAGAGTCAAATCCATGACACTTTGACAGTATCTAAGACCTATGAAGATATGTAATGTGGCCTTGATTGGTATTATCATAATTTTCTTTTCTTTTATGCAATTAGTTTTTAAGTTTCTTTTAAAAACTGTTTTTATTAATCACGTTTAAAACTGTCATTTGTATTTGGTTTCTTCCAATTTGTAAAGCTGATGCATCTCTCAAAGGAATTGGAAAGCAAGAATCTGTGAGATATAGAATAATACAATGAAATTTTTAGAAATATTATGTCAGCAGCTTCATTTCACATCATATAGTAGTATCAGAAGAAAGATCCTGAAAAGATTAAGTATTTTGCTGATGAACATTTATTAGTAATCCCTGATTTAAGGTGTATCAAAAAATTTAAGACTTTCCAAATTGTAATAATATCATTTATATATGAGGAACTATTAAATGTTACTACAAGGAAGGGGAAAAACTTCTAATCTGCTTCTATTCTGTACCAGAATCAAAGAATAGAATAGAATAGAATAGAATAGAATAGAATAGAATAGAATAGAATAGAATAGAATAGAATAGAATAGAATAGAATAGAATAGAATAGAATAGAATAGAATAGAATAGAACAGAACAGAACAGAACAGAACAGAATAGAATAGAATAGAATAGAATAGAATTCTTTATTGGCCAAGTGTGATTGGACACACAACGTATCCTAACATGGGCATCTTAGTTATTTTCATCCCAAGCAAAAGACAAAGTCCACTATTTCTGAAGCAATTTGGACAATTGATACCATCTGCATCATTGCTTAATTGACATTGTTATGAAATCTACTGTACATCAATTTACATCATTATGTAACTGACTCAAATAATATAAATATGTCAATTATGTAATTAAATGATCTAAATGTCTACAGTAATGTAAATCAGGGTTTAGCAGACATTCCAGTTTAATGAATATTTCTTCCCTTCCAACGGTCTGTTAACTCAATGTTTTAGTGTAATCCTTATTTGTCAAGCACTTCTCAATTTCTCCCTAAACACTGAACTATATATCAAGTAAGGGGTGGGGGGTGGGGTGATGGAATGAACTGGGAACTGAAAGTTCTGTCAGAATAATTTAGGTATTTGTTGATCAAGGAATAGACCTTTCTAAAAACAGAAAATGGCAATCCTATGTGAAGAATATATTTAGTGTTCAAAGGCTGAATGCTTCTGTTTCCTTACTTTATAAGAACTGAGACTGAGTGATGGAACATCCTGCTTTTGATTTAATTGCTTCTGGTTACTTCACAAGGAATATTTAGTGGGCATGCAACTTTTAAAATTATGCCTTCTTTTGCCTGAAACAATCTCTCTTTGTGGTCTGAATACACGGAGGCACTTTTATTTCATAATAGAAGAGAACTAACCGGGAGATCCAACCAGCCATCTGTTACATCTGTTTCCTTTTTTTCTGCCTAGCTGAGCCTTCGGGTTTTGCAAGGTGCTTATGGCAGCTTTCCTGAAGTTGGCAAGGTGGTTGCATTTTCTTTGACAGCTGACAAAACTGGTGAGCTTTCATCTGTGCCAAATATAACTACTTAGTGAAATCAGTTTGACCTTGGATGGTACCTGTCTCTGAGCTCTTGAAATGGGCATCTGTGAGCATTTGTAGAATTAAATGGTATAAAGAACCTTTTCCATTTGAGATTAATATTTAACCAAAAAAGGAATTCCCTGCCTCCATCACACAGGTAGACAGATTGCTTTGCTAACTCCAGATGTTCACTTGCTTATTCTGCCAGTTTGGAACTCACTACATATTCTTGAAGAGACATGATAAAAAGGAATGACTATACTATGGTTTGCTTTTGCCAATATAAGTAAAAATTAAGATTTTGTATGTGGTGAATTATTTTAAATAGGTTACTAGAATAAAAGGATTTTAAAAAGTATAAAATATCACCTACAATATATATTGTAAAAACTAGAAATCCAATAAAAATGAAATTCAAGTAATAAATAAGTAGCAGAGAAAAAACAAAGTATTTATTATTTTGCTATAGAGGGGCACATAAAATCAAACTGGATATAAAATAATAGAAATGTCTGAGACAAGAGGAATATCATTGGCACTGAAAAGACTCAATATTGTCTCCAGCCTTTCTTTTCGGTAGGGGCATTATGCAAGCAGAACCTGCAATGAAGATGGACTTCTGCCTTGGAGTCACTTTCCTTATTTCCCTTGATTTTATGGATACAACAAATGGAGTGAACAGCCACATAAGGATAGAAAGATTCCTTGAGATACTCTGGTCCAGAGTAAAATAGAGTACAAATAAATCAACAAGTCAAAGTCACCACTTTTGAAACCATACATTGCAGAATAACCCAGGAACAGTTTATTGCAGTAGTCTAGTTAAATACCAGAGTATGGAATTGCTGAGCCTAGGCCAACAGTATTTGCCTCCATCCAATCCATCACCCTCCTTGGGTAATAATTTTGGACATCTATATAAATTAGACTAAAGGACAGATAAAGCTGGATATGATCAGCTTATTGCTGATAACTTAGACCATATCTCAGCCTGTCCAGGCACGGCATGTACAAGTAAAGAAGCCTTCACGGTATAACAGCTGTAAAGTACTTTATTCTGTTATAAGCCAAGACCTTGGAACATGACGAGTTTGATAATCAATTAAAGTCAGCCCTGGGAGCTTCCGCCTACCAGTGCTGCTTATATCCATAAGCCCCTAACCACCATCCGTCAACGCCACGATATAGCCCCACCCCTCCATCCCGGCTGCATGCAGGTTTCCTCCTTTAATGTTCAAAGTGCCCGGCCGGCCCAGCTGTTCAACTTTGGGTCACGTCATGTCGTTATCCATCAGCGCCTTGTGGGAGCTGCCTGGATCTGGAGTTTATCACCCTTTGTATTGCCGTTTGTATTTTAGCACTGTTAGATCCGCAGCTACCTCATCTCCTTCCCCCACGTATGGCGAACCTTGAAACTGGGCTCGACACCATATACTTAGACAATTTCCCCCAATGTTTTATATTAAAGAACATGGGACATAAAATTGAGCCCTGAATGACCTCTGAATACAACTGCAATAAAACAGATCTATAAGCCACCACCCCCAGCATAGGCCTATAAAAGTAGTTGGTTAAGTAACAACAGAATCAGAATCAGTCAGCTAAGAATAATAATATAGCTGGTGATATCGAAAGAATAGTAATATAGCTGGTGATATCGAAAGAATAATAATATAGCTGGTGATATCAAAAGCCACTGATGGATCAATGATTATCACCAGGATGTCTCTTTCTCTCAAAAAGGATTATCCCAGAGAACAACTAAGGAAGGTTGCATCTTAAAGTCTGGCCTCATGACAGATTGAAATGGATTTGGAAACCATTTATGCAAGCATGGTGAAAGGAAGTTAACAACTGGCGTTATCCAATACTTCTTGATTCAAAGCAAATTTCTTCAAACTCTTTCTGTCAAGTTGGAATCAATGTACTCCTATACCCAACTAGCATTCCCTTGATGCTAGATGTAAATTTTAGGAGTTAGTGAATGATTTCAACATGACAGCTGGCTATGTGTTATACTGTTTTCCTCTTTTTCAGTTGTTACGGCTTAATCTTTCACTTCCTACTGAGTTTTAGCCTTCATATTGGTGGCAGCAAGATGATCGGCAGAATAACAGAGTTGGAAAGGACCTTGGAGGTCTTCTAATACAACCAGGGGTGGGTTCTAACTTACCTCGCTGCCAGTTCGCTTTCTCCCGCGCAGTGCAAAATTTTTTTTTTAAAGCCGAAAACAAGATGGTGACGCATGCGCAGTGCCGGAAGCTCGGCTTCTGCGCATGCGCAGAAGAAAAAAATAAAAAAAAATCCCCCCCAAAAAAATTTAAAAAAAATTAAAAAAAAAAAGAGATGGCGGCGCCCACGGACCAGATCCGTGACATCATTGTGATGTCACCAGCAGGTCACTACCGGTTTGGGTGAACCGGTCCGAACCGGGAGGAACCCACCTCTGAATACAACCCCCTGCTCAGGCAAGGAACCCTATACCATTTTAGACAAATGGTTATCCAATCTCTTCTTTAAAACTTCCAGCACTGGAGCATTCACAACTTCTGGAGGCAAGTTGTTCTACTGATTATTTGTTCTAACTGTCAGGAAATTTCTCCTTAGTTCTAGATTGCTTCTCTATTTGATTAATTTCCATCCATCGCTTCTTGTCCTGCCTTCAGGTGCTTTGGAGAATAGCTTGACTCCCTCTTCTTTGTGGCAACCCCTGAGATATTGGAACACTGCTATCATGTCACCCTTAGTCTTTCTTTTTATTAAACTAGACATACCCAATTCCAGCAACTGTTCTTTATATGTTTTAGCCTCCAGTCCCCTAATCATCTTTGTTGCTCTTCTCTGCACTCTTTCTAGAGTCTCAACGTTTTTTTTACATCGTGGCGACCAAAACATTCACAGTGACTATTAGAATGAGCTTCAGTAATCGTGGAACACCAGTTCATCAGAAGGTGTATTAGTGAATTTCCTATCATCTTTGGAAGTTCTATATTACTAAATAGGGTTAAAAGCATGGAAAGTGAATTTCCATTTAGATATCCAGCAAGTTTTCTCCACACTTGCTGTAGATAATATAATTTTCTTTAATAGCATTGTGTCTAGGCAAGGGCTATGGGTCTGAGTTCAGTGTTGGATGCAGATTAGAATCTCACTATTGCCTGTAACTCTGCATCCCCAAAAGGATATTACAGCCTATAAAATGGCATTCAAAGCTCTTTTCTCAAATAGTTAACATGAAAGGTATTACTAAATCAGGTTGTACCCATGAATGCTCCCAAAGTTTTCTGCTGGAGAAAATATATTTCTCCAGGGTGTTCCAGATTATGAATCAGGCATCTGTTTTGCATGCCTGCACAGTGCACACAGGCCTGTTGTAATTTCACAGCTTCTCATCTTCCCCTCCCAAGCACATTCTCCCTAACTAAAGCTAACAGGTATGCCCTCTTGTAAAACAGTTTTTCTTTACACTCAGAAGCTGTCATTGTGCTGAGAAAGCAGCAGCTTTAAACAGATTTCATCTCTGTGTGTCACTGCTCATGTCAAAGTATAAATGGGCTCAGACACAAGAGTTGTCCTGCTTTCATCAAGGGAGCCAGCCTGCCTTTGCCCAGTTCCACTTGGTTAAGCTTGTTATTTAAATTGTTAAAATTGAGACATCGGCAGTAAATTTTCAGAGAAGATATAACAATTATTAGATACAAGTGAGACGCTTGTACTGGGGAACATAGCATGCCCTCCATCCAGAATGGAATTAGCCACAAATAATTTACAGCAGTTTCTTTAAGGAAAGTGCCCTGTAGTACTTGGAAGTACATTAAATCATAGCTATTTCCCAACTGTACCATATTTCCAACATTAAGGTAGGTTTGATGCAAGCCACAATGTGTTTTAGCACTCCAGGGTGCTACCTTTAAAATCCAATGACTTTTGTGGAACCATACTATGAATCCCAATACTGCCTTCTGGCCCTAAGCAGTGAGTCTTTGCATTTCAAATGCATCAGGTAAGAGAAACACAACATAGTTTCTTGTCCTTGGTGTGAAAACCAAAAGGGGAGTAGAGTGAACTTAATTTCAATCTGTTTTCTCTTAGCCTATTGGTGAAAGATGGGCATTGCTTTGATATTGATAGAAGTGTCCAAAGAAGGACTCCTAATATTAATTAAAGAGGAATGGAGATACTGTATTTTATTTTCAACCCCAGCCAGTTGAAAGATGGAGTATCTTTGCTTTGTTATTTTTAAAATGGATATTATAATATATGTCATTTATGGTGTCTTGATTTTAAGGATAAACTAACATAAGGATCAATTTATTATGATATTGTAATTATAGCAAAATAAAAACCTTTGATACTTTTAGCCAAGAATAAATAGATGCAGATTGAATCCAACTTACAACCAGGTCAGGAATCATACAGAATAGTCCGGCCAAAACAGAGACAGTGACTACTGTGATTAGAGTTTACATCCAATTTTATTTATGCACTAAATAAGTGAGGAGTATCAATATTCAACTGCCACAATAGAGCAATATATTTATTGGAACCAACCAAAATAGCATAGAACAAAACTCTTTATCAGACAAGGGGTTACAAAAACAAAACAAAACAAAAACAGAGAATGTAGAGAAGCAAGAAAGACCAAAAATTAGGTTTGACATTTCAATCATGATATCTGTGGTTCAAAGTCAGTCTCACAGATGGAAATTGTAGGCTGAATAGACTCATTTCAGTCTATGTCTAACATTTGGGGACAAAAGATAATGGCTGCTTTAAGTTTGGGAAATTTAAATTCAGGTTCAGTGTTACATACACATACAAATAAATCTATTATTCATTAATGGATTCAGCTCACAAACCCCAACCTAGCAACTGTGATCCTTTGCTTTATATGACATTATTTGGATATGCTGCACTTAAGACACAGAATTGAAAGAAATCATTAGATGAGGCAACATGCCTATCATTCATCCATCCATCCATCCATCCATCCATCCATCCATCCATCCATCCATCTATCATCTATCTGTCTGTCTGTCTATCTATCTATCTATCTATCTATCTATCTATCTATCTATCTATCTATCTATCTATCTATCTATCTATCTATCATCTATCTATCATCTGACAATTTGCATCTTGGTGGCTTTCAGAAGAAAACTTCCATTACTTTTCCCCATCCCTCCACCCCCAACCAGTAAAGCACTGGGACTGTGATGAAAGAAAGTGTAGGTTGATGCAGTTGAAAGCTATTAGCTTGGGGAAGCCTTGCGTTATAGAAAATGGTCATTTCTATTTTGTGTGAATTTATAGGATTGCTTTTACATGTGCTGAAGGTTTTATCCCTGTGGATTAAATAACACAGGATCGGATGACAACGCTTTTAAAAGAATAGACTGGAAATGCCACTAGATACATTTTGCTTTTTATCTCCTGGTTTAAATGAGATGCGCCATAGTCTTATTTGAAGCAAGGGGCAGATATAGAAGAATCCATGAAGCACAAGGATATAGTTTATGATGCTATCGCCTGTATATCAGAGTTAGCATGGTTCCAGGGTGTAATTGCAAGCAGGTCAGTAATGGCATATTTGGGACACATTTGTGTTGCTTTTAAAATCATATTATGTCCCACTATCAGTTGTGATTTTGTAAAATGCTAGTTTAAGGGGTTGTGAAAGGCATAGAGGAAGCTCAGTTGCTATTAGCCCAATGTTTTATCATGCTTATATGGGAAGACATTATATATTTTAGAAATACATCTGTTGACAACAGTCTAGAAGAAGGAAGGAAGGAAGGAAGGAAGGAAGGAAGGAAGGAAGGAAGGAAGGAAGGAAGGAAGGAAGGAAGGAAGGAAGGAAGGAAGATATTGCCGAGCTTCTTTGAAAACTTTCTTATTCAGCATTGTCTTGGGTGCAAACTGCAGGGCTGTCACTACTGCAGAACCAATAAACACAGTTGATGATTGTTCACTAGGTTCAAAACATTTGAAATATTTCAGAACATCTGACATCCTTTCAGTTAGCTGCTAGAAATGAAATGCAAACAGAACAGATTTCAGAAGGGCTATGTCAATCAACACTCAATCTGTATGTTTTTTGCAAATATTCCTTATCCTGGCTGATTTATTTCATATTAAAAGAGCTGTCAGTCTGTATTACAAAGATAGGTTGAAAAAAAGCTTGTGATTGTGTGAATGTATTTAAAGTGTCAGTCATTGCTTTCTATAACCCTCCCCTACTTTCATTTTGTAGTTATTCTTTTAAGCTTTCCCCCACTTCTGCTTCCTCAGATATTTCAATGAATATGCAGGTTCCACATTGTGACATTCACATCCAGAAAAATATATGCCAGGAGGTCATTCTGCACCCATGGGTGAGTTTTGGCGTTTGGTCACATGCAGAGTTCATTTTCGGCTGCCCTTTTTTTTACTAAAGGTAGGTTTTTTTTTTTTTAAGGAACAAAATATAGTTGAACTGGGACAAGCCTGGAGTGAGAGATTGGAAGAAATGGGTATTTACATCTCCTTAGAAGTGTCTGATTAAATAGGCTCCCCAAAATACTGGAGAAAGTTCAAGTACATAAAGTCAATCAGTCATTTTATTTTGTTCATTGGCCAGCAAATAAGTAAAGGAAGCAGTAGAATATTTGCTTTGGAAGATCCCTTTTTAGAAATATGTAGGCTGCATTAAATTCTTAATTTATTTTAATGTTTTATGGAAGTCAAACTTCTAATTTTGCCATCCTGTCTCTTGCACATGAACATTATCAGGCAGAATTCTCTCTATTGTTGCAATAGATGACCATCTTATGGTCTGCTTGGAGCATTACATTTACTTTTTTTAGTTTGAGAGTTTAAAATTGAAAGGGGGGGTGTTAAAAGCTCATTTCCTAATAAAGCTTGATATAGTTTGTCTTTGATGAGTTTGTTTATTTCTCTTTTTTAATTTTTTTTCCATTTTTCCAATTTACATAACAATAAACATTTTTTTAACAGTACTGTGTCATATATCTCTTACAGTTATTTACATTTATTTCTATACATTTTTGTTTCTCTGTTCTAACCAATTATACCAGGGGTGAAATGCTCCCAGTTCGGGCATGCCTGCCGGTCGTCAGAGAGCCAGTAGCGACGGCAGCGCTAGGCTTCGCCCGGATGCCGCCATTTGGGTTCTTTTACCCTCTGCGCATGCGCAGAATGCTTTGCACATCCGCAGAGGGTAAAAGAACCCAAATGGCGGCGTCTGGGTAGGTGGGCGAAGCCTAGCTCTGCCGTCGCTACTGGCTCTCTGACGACTGGCAGGCACGCCCGAACCGGGAGCATTTCACCCCTGAATTATACCACTTATCCCACACCTCATAAAATTTCTCAAGAAGGACAGGAAGGGTTGAAACCACTGATCACACAGATCTACTCTACATTGATGGGATAAAACATTATTGGAATTGTTTCCATGTTTACTTTAACTTCTAAATCACCAGAAAAATAGCATAAGTAGTGAGATCTTTATCTGTGTCACCCACTAGTATTAGGAAAATTATTACCAGTAGGTGATCTATCTGTGAAAGACAGGTGGTGGCAGTAGGAACTACCAAGACAGCATTTCTGGGATTGAAAGTTTGAAATCTCCAGTATTACGTATTGTGGGAGATCAGGTGTTACTCTCTTTTGAGGGAGATCAGGAGTTCTACTCTAGAAATCTGCTATTAATATTGGATAAAATATGCATTTCTGCCAGGAAAAATATAATTTATTAATGATTGGGTATGGCAACATGCAGATCATGCAATGCATTCTCAGTGTATCAGGACCAAAGTTTGTATTTATTCTGAATCAGGAGCCAGAAAAAGCACCGGAAGTGATCCCCTATTAAACTCAGTTGTGCACAATTTTCTCTAAATTGGTACTTTCCAAATGTATATGAAGCACAACTTCCATAATTTCCAGATAGCATACTGTATCATCAGCTCCTTCTTTAGGAATTTTAGAAACTTTAATTCTGCCTGACACATCTCTGGACTCCACATCTCCTTTTGCTGATTTGTTGTGCTGTGCTGTGAATGTATTACAAATCTCATAGTGGTTGTTCCATTCCCCCCACCCCCCTGCTTGTAAAAAAGAACACTTGGACATCAAGACTCCAAGTTGTTTTGACTATTAACTGTTTCTCTTTCTTCTACTATTATTATCATAATAATAGTACTTGTTCTGAACATTGGTTGTTTGAATGTAGGGTAGAAGGACCAGTGTCTCAATCAATTTATATAACTACAGCATAGCTGATTTTTTATAAGCACACATAATTTCATGTCCAATTGTACAGTACAGACATTACCCTGGTTGCAAACAGTTTATGTTCTGAGAGGCTGTTCATAAATCTGTTTTTGTCTGGAAGTTCAAGAAGCATTAAAATATGTGCAATAATATGTGGTGGTCCAAAGGCCTTTGGGGATAGTGGGGGCAAAGAGGGTTGGTGCTGAATATATATTTTGCCAATTCAAACAAATTGTTTTCTCCCAAATTCTGGGTGCAGTCAGGTTTGTTTGTATTGGTAAAAGTTTGCAACTTAAAAGTTAGTTAATAGTGTCTATAGTTGTTTACATTGTCTGTAGTTATTTATAACTACAAAGGGCTTACTAAGGATAAATAAGCATATTTATGTGAGTTCTTTAAGAATCTATAACTGCTTTGCCATTTACAACTTCTTCCAAATTGATCTAAATGGCCTATTGATTTTCATATATACCACACACAAAAGTAAATTAATTTTATAATCACTTCCTTTAGGTGATGTGGATCATCTTGCTCCTCTTCAGAAAATTCCTTTAGACCTACATCTCAGCATGGTGGCTGGGAGTTATAGTATGCTCACAAATTACTCCCGTGGTACCCCTCAGATATGTATTGATACATGGTATATTTGAAAGAAAACCCTAAACATCAACAATAACTTAGCAATAGCAATAGCACTTAGACTTATATACCGCTTCATAGTGCTTTACAGCCCTCTCTAAGCGGTTTACAGAGTTAGCATATTGCCCCCAACAATCTGGGTCCTCATTTTACCCACCTCGGAAGGATGGAAGGCTGAGTCAACCTTGAGCCGGTGAGATTTGAACCGCCGAACTGCAGCTAGCAGTCAGCTGAAGTAGCCTGCAGTGCTGCACTCTAACCACTGCGCCACCTTGGCTCTTATGCCCATGAGTGTCCAGTGATGGGGCAACTAGGACAGATGGCAGCTAGTATGTCCTTCTGAAAGTCTATTTTTCCAAGCATATACAATATATACTTAAAATTCAAAATTGCTCACCAATCCCACAAATCCTGAGCTTTTGTAGTAGATGGCTTCCAAACTTTGTTTAAGTCTTTTCTAGGACCTTTGTAGATCATGATCCGAAGAGTGCCATCACAATCTCCTGATATTATGCAAATACATTGTGTGATCTCTTGAAAGACATGAAGCCTGAGTTCCAGTAATCTGATGTTAATTTCCAGTGTGTGCATTGGACAATCTGCCTTAAAGCAATGTCACTTTGTACTGTTGCAGCACAGCGCAATGGGGAAAATAGACCTCCATTCACAATCTTATTAGGAACAGCTAATTGCACGAGTTATTTCAGATATAACGGTATCACCTGAATATTAATGCTACTGTAACTAAATATACTGTATCAAGTACTTTCTGTGACTATATAAAAGTCACATCAATGGTTATGAAAAGGCTATCTGAGTCTGTCAGTGAATGAACAGTTCCATTCATTATTGGCTGAGCCATCACTGTAATGAATTTTTTTTCACTCTTGTCCTAAAATTAGCCCTCAGGTGTGATTAGTGGGATGCTTCAGCTCAGAGTAAAAGAAAGCAACTTCAATGTCCTGATAGTATTGATTGTTATTTCTGTACAAGCATTACATTAGATTATTTTTAATTTGTAAAGTGGATGATAAGTAGCTGCTTCCTAAATGTAATGCTATAAACTGGAAAAACTTTATGAGGCTCCTTTTTATACTCTTGATTCTCAAAGCAGGTCCCTTGATAGAACAGTAATAATGCACAGCAATATACAGGCAGCATAACTAGCAGTTTTAGTAGGCTGCTTAAGTCATTTTTCTGAAGACTAAATGGGTGGTAACAGTTTATATTAAAGACATAATCACTGTGACAGTTCTTAATTCCTCCCTAATTTTGGTAGAACTTCTTGTAATAATATTTTTCAGAATGAACTTGGTGTTAATGTGCATATACAGTAATGTGATGTTCTATAGGAATTATATTGCAATTTAGCATTCATTAATCTCTACTAATTGCAACTTGTATTGCAAGCATTTTATTATATACCAATTGTAATGTGATTTTTAAAAAATCAACACTTTCCTAGGTTGATTTAATGAGGTTCTTATGTACTTAAAAAGTGCTCATGAATAAATATGGGATCACTGAGTCAAATGCTGTATAATGAAATATTCTATAAACTGTTTGTCTAATTATACAGATCCCTCGCCAGCACTTAGACATGATTATTATTAAGCATTCTATTCTCAGTTGATTTCTTATTGATGAGAATTTTTCACTTTCAAACTTTCATTTTTGGAAATTTTTAGGTCAACTTCTTTGCTATAGAATCACTTTGAATTGAAAAGGATTCTGAAGGCTACCATAATACACTGTTGGTTTAAATAGGACACTAGCTAGGCCAATATGAGAATGTGTTCTAGAACAGAGGTACCAGCAACTGACCAACACATTTCTATATCATCATATCTAACATTATCATGCAGCTGCATAATGATAGGACAATGAAGACCAAATGGCTTTTGCAAAACGTCTAAGCATTTTTTTGAACACTCTACTATTCAAGATTAAAATATTTCCTTAGCTCTACATGTTCAAGCATGAATTAGCACTGATAAAATAAATACTGATGTCTCCTGTGAAAGTCATATCATTTGGCTACTTCTTCAAGCTGAATGAAAGTCAGAATCACTTTGGGAAATAGATTTTTCATTCCTAACTTCTGTTCTGAAATACATACAAATACATTTATTACAACTAAGATGCTTGTTTATTTTTCAATGGAAGGAAGGTATAAAGTAGGAAGTGAGACAACAGAATCAGCTCTGCTTTAAAGACGCATTCTTGCTCATTAGATCTCCTGAGAACAAGGCCTTTAGAACAGAAATTTAATGCAGGGACTGTGTATACCTTGTATTGTGTGTTTCATGCTTTTATTTGTAGAAGTAAAGTCCAACTGTTACTTTAGAGAGATTGTTACCACTGACTTGCTGAACAGAGGATCTGTACCCTATTGATGGATAGTCCTTGGAAGACCAATTGCCCAGTAAAGCCTATTAGATTTGTCCATTTTAATGTACACTTTAATCATAAATTTGAAAATAAAAGAAATATGAAAGTAAAAGAAATCCCACAACTTAATTAGGTAACAACAGCCTTTCCAGGAAGGAAAATATTGCTGTAATAGGAAAAACTTTTGGCTGGACTACTCAAGAAAAAGCTAAGCATGCCAGAAATATAAGAGAAATGAAAGAGAGTGAATTAGAGAAACTATTATCTACTCTATTACAGTTTAATCTCTCAACAAGGAGATATTTGCTTGCAGATGTGTTTTAAGACATCTTAAATGTCTTACAGCTATATCAAATAATGGAAAGCCTATATGAATAAGTATATTCTTGGAATATCTGAATTCATTTAATTGACATGGTTTACATAGCATTGTACTTATGTGATATCTTTGGTTTACAAATCCTTATGGTTTGCAAACTATGGTTTATGATTTAGCATATCTTGAAAATATGCCAAGCATAGTTATTCAGTACAGTTGGTTAACCAAGCTTAATGTACTTTATATACAGTGGATATCAAAGTTTACACACCCTTGTCAAAATGCCAGATTTTTTTAGATGTAAAAAAGTCACATCAAGATAAATCACTTCAGAATTTTTTCTACCTTTAATATAGAATAAAATAAACTGCATAATTCAATTGAAACACAAACTGAAATCTTTCAGGGAGAAAAATAGCAAAATACATACAATAACGTGATTGCACAAGTGTGCACACCCTAAACTAATACTTGTTGAAGCACTTTTTGATGTTTTGACAGTGTTCAGTCTTCTGGGGTAGGAGCCTATCAGCACAGCGTATCTTGCCTTGAGAATCTTTTCCCACCCTTGCAAAAGCACTCCAAATCTGTCAGATTGCGAGGCTATCTCTGTGCAAAACCTTCTTCAGATGACCCCATAGATTTTCAATTGGATTCAGGTCTGGGCCATTCCAAAACTTTAATCTTCTTCTAGTTAAGCCATTCTTTTATTAATTTGGAGGAATACTTTGGGCTGTCATATTGAAAGGTGAAATTCATCTTCATCTTCAGCATTTTAGGAGACGCCTGAAGGTTTTGTGCCAAAATTGACTGATATTTTCAACTGTTCATAATTCCCTCTTCCTTGACTAAAGCCCCAGTTCCAGCTGATGAAAAAACAGCCCCTGAGCATAATATTGCCATCACCATGCTTCACTGTGGGTATGGTGGTACTTTTGGTGATGCACAGTGTTGTTTTTGCACCGAACATACTTTTTTGAATTATGGTCAGAAAGTTCAGCCTTGGTCTCGTCAGACCATAATGTATTTTCCCACATGCTTTTGTCAGACCTGATGTAGGTTTTTGCAAAATGTATCCGGGCTTATAGGTTTTTCTTTGTAAGAAAAAGCTATCATCTTGCCACCCTACTACATAGCCCAGATATATGATGAATATGGGACATTGTTGTCCCATGTAGTACACAACCAGTACTTGCCAGAAATTCCTGCAGGTCCTTTAATGTTGTTGTGGATTCTCTCAGACCAGTGTTCTTGTTTTTTTCATCAATTTTGAAAGGACATCCAGTTCTTGGTAATGCCACTGTTATTCCATATTTTCTCCACCTGTTGATGACTGCCTTCATTGTGTTCTATGGTATATCCAATGCTTTGGTATTTTTTTGTACTTTTCTCCTGAATGATACCTTTCAACAATGAAAGCCCTTTACTACTTTGTAAGCTCTTTGCAGACCATGGTTTTTTCTATAAGAAGCAATTGAGTAAATGTCATAAAAATCCTGCTAGAGCAGCTGAACTTTATATGGGCTTGATTAGGGTCACTTTAATTAATGGAAGGTGTGTACTGACTACTATTTACTATCAGTTTCAAAGTGATTTGTAATTCTGAACGTAGACACATCCCTACAAAAAGAGGTTATGCACACTTGTGCAACCATGTTATTGTACATTTTGTACTGTTATTCCACCCCCCCCCAAAAGATTTCATTTAGTTTTTCAATTGAATTGCATAGTTTATACGTTATCCTACAGGTGGGGGAAAATCTTAAGTGATTTTAATCTTAATCTTGCACTGGTCTTTTTACATCTCAAAAACTTAGCATTTTAATAGGGATATGTAGACTTTTTATATTCACTGCATGTATCAAAGGGCATCTGTGATCAAATGAGCAAGCTAATCATAACAATTTTGCATGATATTCTGGATGAGCTTGTTCCATCAGAAACTGTATTTCTCCAAACTGTTTTTCAGGCTCCTGAAATGGAAAAGATAGAAATCAAAACCTATTTCTTCACTCATTTGAGAAATCAGGATTTGGTGGCTGTTCTGCTCTTTGAAATGTTTTCATTTCAGCTAGTTGTAATGAGAAAATCAACAGAGT
>QLTV01000448.1:1440919-1444269 GCA_003457575.1 Thermophis baileyi
AAATCTAACCAACCAGTAGATGACACCAAAGAGAGCTTTTCCGTATTTACTGTACTCTGAATTTTTGTAACCATGTCTGAGTTCAACTTCTTAACCTACATTCGCAAAACCTATGTAGTGGAACTGATAATAGACATCTATCTCAAAGGAAATCAATTACACCTTTCTTTTCAGAGTTTTGGTATTTCTAACAGCTCCAGGAAAAAATCAACAGGTTAAGGCTTTTCCCAAACCTGCAGTTTTAGTCATTTAAGATGGCAGGTACCCTGTTCTGCTTGCTGGCTTTCCAGTAGCAGATTGGCCACTATGGGCAAATTTGTTTGTAATGCAAGAAATATGTTTTTATGTCTTTGTTCCGAGAGATGAGAAAAAGGCAGTGTTGGTTAATGGGAAAAAAGAGTGAGATGAATTGTTGGAGACACATTAATGTTCTGTCAAATCTGCCAAGTAAATTGTCCGAAGTTTATTTTTCCATTGGGAAAAAGGCTTCTGCTCAGTAGTGGGTTCTAAATTAGTTTGCTACCGGTTTGCACGCGCACTTGCGCGTGTGCGCGACACTTCTGCGCATGTGCAGAAGCGTCCCGGGCAGGTGGGCGGAGCCTCCTGCCGCTGCCTCTACCGGTTCTAAGAACCGGGCCGAACCGGGAGCAACCCACCACTGCTTCTGCTCCTCTAGAATGTCTTTTGAATTTTCCTTGTGCTTATTTTGGGGTCCTCTAGCTGGTTAGGTTCTGTGTTCCTCATTGTCCCACCATTTTAACCTCTGTGACACTTTGCAGTCTTTAGTAACCCAATAGGAAGGGTTCCTCATAATGTCCGTAATTAAATAGAATCCTGTTCAAAAATAAGAGAAGACAGTCAATAATGTTCAGGTAGATGAATCCTAATAAGAAAAAATAGTTATTTGAGAAAAAACATAATTAAAAAGAAGCAGATAAAGAATTCAAATAACTAAATAACAGATGCTACATATCTATCCACATATAATAAACGAATGTACTAAATTGCTTTTAAAAGTCTTGGGCTATTTTCTAAGCATGAGTGGTGTTAAAATGTGGAGTTTCCTAGGCCGAATTAGTCTCTTAAATCTAAAGCCTGTAGTTTTGAGGCCCAGCATAGCAGGTATATTTTTCCCAACTAGACAATTTGCCATTTATTATAAGCCAAAATGATTAGATGGGTAACATGATATTATTATGCAAATATGACTACTGTATGCAATTTGCATTAGTCACAGCATGATGTCATAATGCAAAATGATATAAGTCCATTCTTGAGTCTTTTAATACGGGGCCAAATGGTTCATCATTTGCCCTATAGTAGATGCCTATGTCTCAAGGGAGAAGGGGATCACTCAGTGTGGCCAGTTTGGCACGGCCAGCTCTTTGCTGCCAGCTCGCCACCACCAAGTCACCTCTGCCAACTCATCACCACTAAGTCACCGCAGGACAATTCCAGATGCCAACTCACTGGGGGGAATTCCCAATATCAATTCAAAAGGAGGAATCCAGATATATGGAGTGTGAAGAACACATTTTACACATTTCATCTTTGCTGCTGCTACAGATAAGACTGATAAGACTATAGAGCAGAAGTTCTCAACCTGTGGGTCGCGACCCCTTTGGGGGTCGAACGACCTTTTCACAGGGGTCGCCGCGCGCGCTAGCCTGCCATCTTGGAAATGCTCCCAGTTCGGCTGTGCCTGCGGGTCGCCAGACAGCCGGTAGCCACGGAAACGGGAGACTTCGCCCACCCACCTGGACGCCGCCATTTGGGTTCTTTTACCCTCTGCGCATGCACAGAACGCTTTGCGCATGCGCAGAGGGTAAAAGAACTCAAATGGCGGCATCCGGGCGGGTGGGTGAAATCTCCCGCTTCCGTGGCTACCGGCTGTCCGGTGACCTGCAGGCACGGCCGAACTGGGAGCATTTCACCCCTGGTGCCACGCCCCCTTTGTCACCTCATCATGCGCGGGGAGGGGGCGGGGGTCGCAGCGGCGGGGAGGGGGTCGTGGCATTAGAAAGGTTGAGAACCACTGCTATAGAGGGAATCTGATATTTTGTGTCCAAAAAGAACTTGATCCAGGAGCAGGTTTGCTTTTACCAAAGGACACACAACCCTTTGGAAATCTTCATACTGGTCTATATGTGGCTGCATAAGACAGTAGATTGCTTGGAGACAGCAAGAATGGAAATACCAGGGATATATTGCTTGTGGGCATTTGGAACAAGCTTTATCCCCAAAGCTACAGATGGAAACTGCTTTTATTTATAAGGGGTTGCACAGACAATAAAGGTTCAGATCCAAAGAAATTTTATGTGACTGGAGAGAATGCTAAAACAAGCCTATAGAGTTAGAAAACAAAATTTGCCCCACCATCAAAGAAATCTATCTTTATACAGATAGATTTATACAAATACATTTGTATTTGCTATGCAAAAGAACACATGGAGAAGGTAGAAAATAGAAGGAAAATCCACTAAGATGCTGAATGTCACAAAAGTAGTTTTGAGGAAGTATATCAAATCCCTTGGTGAATTGAGTGTTGCTGCCTGCAGGCTTGATCTCTGTCAGTGTGTGAGAAATTATGAGCTGGAATAGCCATAACAACAAGTCAGTCAATGGGAACTGTTTGGTGACTGAGAGCCATGCCAGACAGCTCGGAGCCTGGGCGTGGCTTTGGTTCACTGATCTGTACATATATGAGTGCTTCTGTGATTCTATAGCTTCTGTGATTATATTAATTCTGTGCTTCTGTGAGTTCTGGTTCTGGCTTCTACTGCATGGGTATTGTATACATCAGTGATGGCAACCTTTTCTGGGCCGAGTGCCTAAAGCGTGTTCGTGCACACACGAATATGTGTGCATGCATGTGTGAATGCGTGCACGCCCGAACCCCCAAAATGCAATGCATGCGCAGCCCCGTGCATGCACCCTGCCCCGCCCCCCACGCATGCATGCGTGGCCACCCACACGCACCCCGCCCAGGGGTGAAATGTGAAATTTTTTCCTACTGGTTCTGTGGGCATGGCTTATTTTGTGGGCATGGCTTGGAGATCAGGTGGGTGTGGCTTCAGGTGGCGTGGCCATGTGGTCATGTGACTGGGTGGGCGTGGCCATGTGGTCATGTGACTGGATGGGTGCGGCCAATTTAACAGTCCATTTTGCCAGGAAGCAGGGGGTTGGACTAGATGACCTCTGAGGTCCCTTCCAGCCTTTGCTGTGCTGTTTCAAAGCATCCTCTGAAGCTGTGTCTAGTGCCAGCCAGGTTTGTGGTCCTCACTCCCTCCCTCCTCTCTCTCTCTCTCTCTCTCTCTCTCTCTCTCTCTCTCTCTCTCTCTCTCTCTCTC
>QLTV01000448.1:1448930-1460564 GCA_003457575.1 Thermophis baileyi
GGGAGGAAGAGGTAGAAGCAGATTTTTTTTCTTGTTTTCCTCTCCAAAAAAGGTAGGTGCGTCTTATACTTCGGAGCGTCTTATACTCCGAAAATACCGGTAGGTAGGTAGGTAGGTAAGTAAGTAGTAGATAATTGATAGATAGATAGATTGATAGATGATAGATAGATAGATAGATAGATAGATAGATAGATAGATAGATAGATAGAATGATAGATAGATGATGATAGATAGAGATTTGTTTTAACAATGCCCACCTTTATATTTTATTTATATTGTTTTAACTCTTGCTGGGGCATATGTTGTTTTGTTGATGAGCTGCATGATGAGCTGCATGATTATTTATATTGTTCTAACTCTTGCTAGGGCATATGTTGTTTTGTTGATGAGCTGCATGATGATAGGGCTGGACTATGGGTTAATCCAGGGGTCTGCAACCTTAAACACTCAAAGAGCCATTTGGACCCATTTCCTACAGAAAAGAAAACACTGGGAGCCACAAAACCTGGGTGGGTGTGGCCAACTCAACGTCACTCCCACCCAGTCACATGTCTCTGTCTCTGTCTCTGTCTCTGTCTCTGTCTCTGTCTCTCTCTCTCTCTCTCTCCCTCCCTCTTGTTTTTCTCTTTTTCCTCTCCCTCTCCCTCCGCTCGCTCGCTCCCTGTCTTTCTTTCCTTTCTTTTTCTCCCCTTCTCGCTCTTGTTTCCCTCTTTTCCCTCATTCTCTCCCTCCAGCTCTCATTTCTGTGTCCCTCTCTCTCTCTCTCTCCCCCCTTCTCTCTCTCTCATTTGTTTCTCCCTTCTTCCTCTCTCTCATTCTCTCCCTCCATCATTTTCTCATTTCTCTCTCTCTTCTTCTCCCCTTCTCTCTCTCTCATCTTTCTCTCTTTCCCTCCCTCTCTCTCTTCCCCCCTCTCTTCCCCTCCCTCCCTCCCTCCCTCCCTCACTTTCTCTCTCTCTCTCTCTCTCTCTCTGGCACATTTTTCTTGTATCACTCGCCAGCCTTGTTACTATATATAGGTGTGTGTGTGTGTGTTCTCTCTCGTGTGTGTGTGTGTGTGTTCCTTCTTGAACCATTTCCCAAAACAGGCCAGGTTTTTTTTTTTCTGATGTTCTTTCTTCTTCTTTGGGTGCTTTTTACCATATGATTTAAATCAAGAGTCATTTCAGTTTCCCAGCTAAATGAAGCTCTTTTGTCCCCCTGCTGTGGCTCCCTGTCAGCTCGCTGGCCCCGCTTCTCGCCCTCCCCTGCTCTCGCTGCCTCCATTGCCTGCTCACTGCTCTCGCAGCGGCTTGCGCAGCACACTTACATTTAATGCACTTAAATTTAGCGCGCTTCACAATGGGGGAGACGGCGTCTCCTCCTCCTCCTGGAGCCCATTACGACGCGGAGCATTGGCCGCAGCCGGGTCGGGCCAGGCCAGTGTCTCGGGGCTGAGATGAAGTCGCATGTCTCCCCGAGTGACCGAGGTGTGCGCAGCACCAAGAAGCACCGGAAGAAGCGCCCGCGAGATGAGAGACAAGAACAGGGGCGCTTCCCTCCCGCTCTGGAATATGGAGTGAATCTCCATCCCCACCATCGCCCTTACCTTCTCAGGCCATGCGAGGAGTGACTGGGAGGGGAGGGCGAGGGGCGGGGCCAGCCAGTCGACAGGGAGCCATAGCAGGGGGACAAAAGAGCTGCGTTGCCGACACCCGGGTTAATCAAAGTCTGGCTTGCCTTAATTGTTGCTGTATCTTGCATTTATAAAATATAAAATATATTTACATGATACCAGAAAGGTTTCTGGTGCTTTCCAGACTCATAAAAACTGATTTGATGAGATTATAGTACTAAATATTTATAGTGCTTGTCAGCCCTGGAGGCCATCTTTTTCTTTGGATCTTCAGGGCTGCCACACTTAGTGCTGTGGGAAACTGGGAGGGGGGTTGCACGGAGTTGTGGGGGATATCTAGCCATAATAACATTCTTTTCTCTGACAGCCAAGGACATTTGGCCTGTACTTGGAGTGGCGTGACTGGGAGGCACCTCTAGTTGGGATGGTGTATTGATTGGACCATGTGATGGACATGTGGATGCAAGGGAAGAGACTTGGGCTTTCTTTTGGGTGGGGAAAACCTAAAAGCTTTCAGATTTGGGTTTTCCCAGATGTGCGAATATGACATCTCTAATAAAATGGAACTTTGAGGAATTTCTAGCCTTGCAGTCTTCTTGCGTTGGGGGTGTTACTTGGAACCCTGACTTCTCACTTCCTCATTCAATCTTCATTTGAACTAGGAAGGGATTTGTCTGAGGTATTTTCTTAAAGTTATTTTCTTGATCCAAGTTCAAGTCCCATTTATCTGACCAATGCCTTGGTAGTGGTTTTTATTCCTGGAATCAAGGCAAATCCCTATGTCATGCATACATGCCTTTGCTGGACTTCTTTCATAATTGTATAATGGTTTTCTACAATAAATTACTAATCAAAACCCCTGGATTCTTGTGTGCCTATTAATCTGGTTTCAACCCTGTCTCCTGGAGAAAAGCCTGACATACTGTAGGAACAGCATGGTAGAACTGTCCCTACTTCTTTGGCACACATGAACACGGGTGCATCAAAAGTGGAGTTTGGTAAAAATGGCCTTCAGAATATGCCATTTAAATACAGACAAATAAAAACCTCCATATTAGTATAATTGTCTTACCAAAATATACAGGTAGTCCTCGACTTACAACATTTAGTAACCATTCAAAGTTACAATGGCACTGAAAAAAGTGACTTATGACCATTTTTCACACTTATGACCCTTGCAGCATCCCTATGTCAGATGATTTACATTCGGATGCTTGACAACTGACTCACATTTATGACGGTCGCAATATCCCAGAGTTATGTGATCCCCTTTTGTAACCTTCTGTCAAGCAAAGTCGATGGGGAAGCCAGGTTTACCTAACAACTATTTTACTTATTTAAGAACTGTAGTGATTCACTTAACAAATGTGGTGAGAAAAGTCATAAAACAGGGCAAATTCACTTAACAAATTTCTCACTTAACAACATAAATTTTGGGCTCAATTGTGGTCATAAATTGAGGACTACCTTAATGATTCTGTAGATAATTATGAATTAGAAACTAAAATGTTTTTTACTGAATCAAAGTACTGATCCTTTTAGTATTGAAATACTGACTGGCAATAGTTACCTGGAGTTTCAGGGAATTTTTTTTTAACCATCCTCAGAGACTGGTTGAATCTGATATCTTCTGAACACACAATTCAAATTTCTAAGTATTTTTTAATTTGCATGCAACAACTTTAGAAATGCATCTAGATCAGTGATGGTGAACCTTTTTTTCCTCGGGTGCCGAAAGCGCATGCACGCTATTGCACGCGCATGCGTGCTATTGCACGTGCATGCGTGCTATCGCACGCGCGTGTGTGCCCACACCCATAATTCAATGCCCCCCATGGCCCACGCCCCCCTGTGCATGTGCGCGTGAACCCCTCCCTGAAGCCTCCGGAGGCCAGAAACTGCCCATTTCCAGACTTTCAGTGGGTCCTGTAGGCCCGTTTTCCGCCCTCCCCAGGCTCCAGAGGCTTCCCTGGAGCCTGGGGAGGGCGAAAACGGCCTCCCCTGCCCCCCCAGAGGCCCTCTAGAGGCCAAAAACACCCTCCCAGAGCCTCCACGTGAGCTGAAAATCAGCTGGCTGGCGCACACATGCGCGCTGGAGCTGAGCTGGGGCAACGGCTTGCGTGCCGGCAGATATGGCTCCGCGTGCCACCTGTGGCACACGTGCCATAGGTTCGCTATCACGGATCTAGATCATAAAAGACAACTGTATAATTTCTTACTAAAGGATAATAGATGACTTTTATAAAAGACGTTTGTCCAAAATAAAATGATGCAAGAGGAGATACAACTTCTTTAGTGAGATCAGAATAGTATCATCCTAAATTTATCATGTATAAAGGATTAGAATAGGTAACAACATACAATGGTCCAGCAATCTTTGATGCCGTGATTTCATACTTAACCATTTTTGGCATTTTTAATTTCTGAGATGTAATGGTTCATTAATTGTGTATCATAATGCAATATTACATTACTGTTTTGTTTTCCTTTAAGACATTAAATTAGTGGGAGTGTTGTTTATGCAGTACACACAAAAGGTACACCACGTAAGATTAATAAAAGTGTGTGTGTGTGTGTAGCAAAATTATTTCATTCATGTTCTTCCAATATTAGAACAAATTTAGCTTTGTCTATTACTTTTTATTTTATTGTCCAATTTTATTTCTGCAGTATGATTTTTGGTCCAGAAAACGTTGTGCAGCCAGTCTTAATATATGAATTATGTTTTGAGATTCAATTTATTCTTTTTGAAATTAATGCTCATTAATTTCAGATCATTTTGGAGATAGATGATAGATAGATAGATAGATAGATAGATAGATAGATAGATAGATAGATAGATAGATAGATAGATAGATAGATAGATAGATAGATAGATAGATAGATAGATATAGATAGGCAGGCAGGCAGGCAGGCAGGCAGGCAAGCAAGCAAGAAAGGAAGGAAGGAAGGAAGGAAGGAAGGAAGGAAGGAAGGAAGGAAGGAAGGAAGAAAGAAAGAAAGAAAGAAAGAAAGAAAGAAAGAAAGAAAGAAAGAAAGAAAAAAAATAGATATATTTCTACATTTCTCTCAGGCTGAGAGTGTGATTTATGCAGTGTAATTTTACTACATATAATCTCATCATCCAGCTTTATGCCTAAGTCAGGTCTTCAACCACTAAATAACAGACTGGCTTGCATATTCGTATGTAAGTATGTACACATACTTACACAAATACACATACATAGACATTTACACATACATACTGTTAATAATATTTTATAACTCTTTATGTTCCTTGTTGGCTATTCTGAATGAATTTGTATCCTGAAATATGTGAAAAAAGGGACACTTTTAAGACAAATAAGCATTTGCACATTTTTGGAGGCCATTAAGAATTTATCATTTGGTGGATGGCTATGTTGTGAAAAAGAACTAGTTTAGTAGTTACTAGGTCAAAAACACGGAAACTATCATTTCTAATACCTGCTTCCTTAAGTTTGAAGCTAACTGGGTGACCTTGGGCCAGTCACTTTCTCTCAGCCTGGGAATAGGACTTCCATATTCCTGCCAAGAAAACTGCAGGATCTTGTCCATGCATTTGCCAGGAGTCAGCGTTGAAGACACCCAGAAAAAAAAAAAAATTCTGAAAGAAAAATTGTTCATCTTTTGAGAATATTGCCATGATCTAAAACTTACACAGGTAATCTCTGGTCAACGCTACAAACTCTTTAGTACCTTCTTATAGAATCATGACTGTCTCCCCACCCCCAAATGTAATGGGAATTAATGAGGGCAATGCTATTTGTTGGATTTCTAATAAATTCAATGTATCTCAAAAGGAGTTCTTTTGAAAAAACAACAACACTAAAATGAAAATTAAGGGGGGGAGGTGGGATTGAAATTCCTGGTCCCACCCTCTTTAATGACATCATTATGTCCATACCTGCATCCTACAGCCGTGTGTGTGTGTGTGTGTGCGTGTGCGTGTGTGTGTGTGTGTGTGTGTGAATCATAAAAGAAATTATATCCTGCAGCTACACAAAGGTTGACTGCTATACGCCTTGAAGAAGAAATATCTTCTCCCTTTCTTTTAATGGAAGGAGAGGCACAGCTCAGACCTGCTTTCTTTTTATTTTTCTTCTGGAGTTCAAAGAAGGGCACGAACTTGCTGGAGAAATATTGCTTTGTGTCAGCTCCTTTCTCAGTGACATTTTCCCGTGGAAAGAATTTTATAGTGAAAATCTCTAGTTAGCAGCCCATAGTCTTTCTTTCTCTTCCTTAAAAAAATCTATACTAATAATTTTGAAAACACTGCTCTGTTGGACACAGCTGACCAGTAACTCAGCTTTATGGTATCATAACAGAAAATTGAGTGGGGATTGCATGCTCAGTGCACTGCCATTGTTCACCAAGCATAGATCAGCTCCTTAACTGCTTGCTAAACAGTAAACTCAAGCAAACATTTTTTCTTGCTTTCTACTTGGATTCTTGTTAAACTGTAACCACTGATAAAAAACTAAAGCAGATGCAGGCATGGCATTTTTAACATGTTCCTATCCATCAAGACATTCCCCCTGCTATTTTCTTAATTGAGCAATACAATGGCATTTAAAGAGATAGGATACCCTCAAAGTAGAAAACACATTTTGTTTTGAACCTGAAACAAATAGTTTTGGGGTTCTGCTGAACCATTCGAAGAAGGCTGAGGTTTGGCAGAATTGAAACCCAATTGGGATGAGTTCCAATTGATGAGATTGCCAGCTTGATAAAGTGCTTAAAGCATCAAGCTCACCTTCCTAGGATTGAGAGAAAAAGACTGGTCCAAGGTCACCCAGTTGGCTGGATGCCTAAAAATTTAGATTCTCTTTGGTTTCTGGCCTGAACCGCTACACCATAAACACACCTACCCACAAACTTGCAAACAGATTGGTCCTAGAGAGGTTCTCATCTCACTTTTGATATGGGGATCTAAGAAAGGTATACAACTTTGGGGATGGGCACTCCCTCCATCTTGATTATGCAATAAATCAAAAACTTCCGTTAATTCTAAATATTTGTATCCTTCTTCACCTAACTGAAGGGATTTCTATTCATTATTGGGAGTCTGTCTTCTCTTATAATCTTGCATCCTTTAATTGCCAAGCTAGCATATTTGTCCAGGCCAAATTTCATTTCTGTTTCTTTACTACAGCTATAAAGGTGGAATTTGCAGCCGAAGATTGATTAGACAACAGGAACTTTTAGCCCACTGAATGTATTTCAAAACCATTTTATGGGCATGTGAACAAAATGTTTGCCACGGCAGCCACATACTCTCGAAAGCCAGAAGATAAACTAGTTAGGCTGCTACCCACCAACCTTTTTGGCTTTCCAGAATGCTCCAGCTCCTCAGTATAGCTCTGGTTTTTTTTTTCTGGGCAGGCTTTCAATTAAAGCAGTAACTCACCATTTTATTTACTAAGATTACCTCTGGAGCTTTGCAAGACTACATCCAGAGGTATTGCTGGAAAAAATAGATTTATGCTTGAGCCTGTGGCTTTATTTTATGACATTGCCAGTTTCCTGTTTTAATTTAATCTTGATTTGTCAAGCCACAAAGGGCATTTGGGTTGATAAAATTCTACTCAAGTGTCAAACCTTAGGGCACTGTGTGAACTGAAAGTGATGTTCCTCAAGGACAAATCTCACAAGGTTCCTTTTAAGAAAGATTTATTCAGCAATGATAATACAGTGCAACAACTTCAGCATTTGCACTATTTTCAGATTTAAACCATGTATGCTCGAATGGAAATGTGGCATTGGAGATCTGTCTCTCTTCTGATACAGTTGGAATCTACGGCTGAGGGTTGTTTATACAACAGTTGCTTGAATCTTAATCAGTCTGAGAATCAATACTTAAGTAGGGTTATAACTGGCCTGCAAAATCCAGACCACATTAGAGAGAAGCAAATATTTAGACTGCTGTATCTTTATATTATCTTCAAGTAGTCATCCGGAGGTTTACAGCTTAGATATACTAACTCTAGATACAGCATTGCTTTTTAAATGATTGTATCTTTATTGGATAATGTAATATTTTAATATTTAATATATTTTCTTCCATGACTTACTAGCTGTATTGTGTTTGTTATTGGTTCCTGTTTTTTTTCTTAATTTGTTTTACAGTTTGTAATCTGTTCTCCATTTCTTAGATTTTCTTTGCAAGTGGTTTATATGTTGATTAAATAAATACTCTATGCTACATTTGGTACATCACATAATATTATATATATCAAGTCTGTTCAAACTTGATAACTCTAAGAATTGATAATTCTCTAGACTGGAAAATTCTGGGATTACAAATCCACATATCTTAAAGTTGCCAAGTTTGGGAAACACTGGTCTTTTATGAAGAGTTGAATATGAATTACTTTCCTGACAATTTTCATCTTGAACTGTATTAAAACCCCTTTCAGACAGTAATAATATTTGCCAGAATAAACATCTTGTTGTCTTCCAGAGGCTTTGAACTACAACATTCACTGTGTCTAATCCACTTCAGTAATTGAAGTTCAAAACCAATTGAGAGTGCCAGATTTCTCAATTTTATTCCATGCATTTCTAACTTCTAAAGAAATTGAATTCATGGGGTTTACCAAATGGATTTGTACAGGATTGCTGATTTAAATTAGAATCTTCTATGTTATTATTTAGTGTTTCATCTTCTTGCCAGGCAAAGGTGCTTTTTCAAAGGGCAACTGGATTTAGTTTTTTTCCTCGTGGAAGACGTTTTGATTATCATTCAAGAAGCTTATTCAGTTCTGACTAAACATTCAGTCAGAACTAAGAAGTTTCTTGGATGAGAAGTGAGGGAGGGGGAAAAGGGAGGGGGAGTCCAGTTTTGAAAAAGCACCTTTGAGACAATCATGACCTGGATGACTGAGAATCTCCATAGATATTCTTGCCAGGCAGTTTCCTTACAATCCTCAGACTCTATCTAATTCTCCAAAGTTGTTTTAAAACTGCAGATTTATTAGATGTAGATAAGGAATTTAGGACACTTAACTAGGTCCTTGAATACCAGCTCCTTGATTAGCAGGCTATTAATTCTTAGCTGCTTTGCTGATCTGGCAGATAATTGCTGTCCTGGGCTCATTCTGGATGTTATTTATTTATTTATTTAGCTTCCTATCCTTTCCCGCTGGCATTCTATTCCTATAGGCAGATGGTATCCCTTTGCATATTAAAATTCTGATTGTTTTTGTAAAATTACTATCCTGACATTGTTATTCCCCATTAGCAGTCTTACATTTTTAAATTGGAACTTTTCCAAACTATTTAAAAAAATAAATCAAAAGTACTGCTGTCTTTGCTATCTATACAGGCTATCACAGACCCACTATCTGAAAGGTAATGAATTAGCTCCATATAATGGATGCAAGATTAGCCTTCTTTTTTCTGATATTGGGTTATTTTACTATCAAGAAGGATGTACAGATAGTCCTTGGCTTATGATTGTAATTGAGCCTGGAATTATGGTTGTAAGTCAAGACATCCATGTGACCGGAAGTAATTTTCTGACCTTTTTCATAGTAATCATTAAAAAATGACATAGTTGTTAAGCAAAACCCATTCATTTGAATGCCGTTTTTTGCTGGAAAGTAGCAAAACATGCCGGTTCTCATAACTATGAATTGTCATAAAACAACCAGTTATTAAGTGAGTACTAACTGTATGCTTCAGAAAGGGGACTCTTTTTCAAAGAATAATTTATTTATTGTTATTTATTATGAATGATTAGATGCTATTGTAATTATACAAATTGAAATGGCTTAGAATATATATAATTCATTGCAATAGATAAAAGTGATCACTTTTATCAGATAACATCCTTGTCTCAGTTTCCAAATAAATTTGAAAAGCCATGTTTGAACGTGTTTCTGTATTCTAGGAGCTTCACAGAAATCCACAATAAGGCAATAAGTTCATTTCCTTACCATCCAATCCTATATATTTAAAGAGATATATTTTGTTTTTAAAAATTGTATATTTTCAAACCTTTTCAGTTGTTCTGAGTGACTTTACTTTTCCATGTGTAGAAGTTTGTTTTGTTTTATTCCTTGAATTACCAGGACTTTAGACAGTAAAGTTTAGCATCTTTCATTTATTTGCAAAAACAGATTATTTTGTATACCTACAAAAGAGTATACAGCACAGCATTTATTTTTAGGGTTCAGAAGTTATCATGTCACAATAAATTGATTGAATACTCTTTTCCATCTCTCTAACCCCAAGGGAAATGGGACCACACAGAAACTTGTCATTTTTTTCCTCAAAAAAAAAAAATAATCTATTTTTCTATCTAATGATAAAAAAAAACCTATGGTTAAAATGGTGAGTTTGGAATTAGAGTCCTTGCCTTCTCACCTCTCTGACCCTGAATTCAAGCCCTTTCTTGCCCTAAGCAAAATGAGTTTGAAGATCCTCCTTCAGGTTCCATTAAAGCACTGATTCATGTCGAAAAAGAGCTAGAAGTAATTCAGCAACTCTTGGAACTGTGGTGGGTCATTTTCACGCTGGAAGATGCCCAAGGCTATGCTTACATAAGCTCTGAGTGAATCAGTTTGACCTGGCTGACATGGCAATGCTGCAGAAGGAAAAAGTAAACCTAGAATAATAAACTCTTTGGAGGGGGTGAGTAAAGACCTTGGTCATGTATCACCACCCTGAATTTCTTGCTTCAGTAGGTAGTCCCATGGGGCTTCTCTCTCAACTATTTCTTTTGTATCTGATTATGTGGACTTCATAAATGGGTCACTTTAAGAGCATATTCACTTCTGATCAGTGGCAAATTTTCCTTATTGGCCATGAAGGATCTTAGAATACATGAACTGAGAGTTAATATTTTCTGTGCTATTGGAAAACAGGGCAAACAAGTAGTTATGTGTGAATGTCTACCCTTAGAATTTGGGAACACATGATCTTGCCTTAGGGGAAAATTTCTCAGTACATAGGATGGTTTGCATCATTGGAAAGTTCGATGAATTCTCCTCTTAAGTTTTATTTCTATATTTTCTTTTGAATTATCTCATCCCATTACTCTAAATGTCTCAGAACATATCAAAGCAGTATTATTGTTATTCTGCAGTCATCTTGCTTTTCTTAACAGATCATTTTCATGACAAGCAGAATGCTTGAAATCCTTTGTCTTAATTGCTATTAAATTTAACTTTTATTAATAAAATGTAGTAAACACTTTGAAATCAAGGAGATTGTGGTTAGTCAGTACTAACTTGCATGCCATTGATTTCTCAAATAATGACCAATGCAGAATTCAGGCCATTGTATTGAATTGAATTTCTATGTATATTGCCCTATACTTGAATGGGGGATGCAGATGGGTTTTTAACACTTTAAAATAAATAATTTAACTTCATATCTAGGTTAATGTCATTAATTAGCTAGCGGTACCTGAACACACGTAAGTGGATCACAAGCTTCCTAAACGGACAGGAAGCAGCAGGTGAAGCTAGGCAAAATCACATCAGATACCTGTACAATTAGCACAGGGGCCCCCCAAGGCTGTGTGCTCTCACCACTTCTCTTCTCTCTATATACCAATGACTGCATCTCAAACGATCCATCTGTTAAGCTACTGAAGTTCGCAGATGACACAACAGTGATTGGTCTCATTCGAGACAACGATGAAACCGCATACAGACGGGAAGTTGAACAACTAGCCTCGTGGTGCGAGCTGAACAATCTGGAACTGAACACACTCAAAACCGTAGAAATGGTGGTAGACTTTAGGAGAAACCCTCCCATTCTACCACCTCTTACAATACTAGACAACACAGTATCAACAGTAGAGACCTTCAAATTTCTAGGTTCTATCATATCTCAAGACCTAAAATGGTCACCTAACATCAAAAACGTCATCAAAAAAGCACAACAAAGAATGTTCTTTCTGTGCCAACTCAGGAAGCTCAAACTGCCCAAGGAGCTGCTGATACAGTTCTACAGAGGAATTATTGAGTCTGTCATCTGCACCTCTATAA
>QLTV01000448.1:1472038-1491737 GCA_003457575.1 Thermophis baileyi
TCTTCAGACTCACCATACAAGATATCAATTACTCACCTACAACCAATTACTGCAAAGATTGGCATGCTTACACTTCTAGGGCTTCTGACAAGCATTCATCCTTTCATCAGACCCAAACAATTGGCACTCAAAATGGATAGGACTTGTGCTTCTCTCCCAAATTGTACAAAGTGGTGAAGAAGTACTATAGTACAGTGAGTTTTTTTTCTTTTAAAAAGATTTTTGAAAAGCTTTCTGTTGGGATATTCATGAGCAGGAAGAGTCATGTGGTAACTCAGTCAGCCAATGTGAGTAAAGTGCTACTGAGTCTGTGCAAAAGAATTAAGCAAGAAGCTGGACATGTTTTCCAGTCTCAGGTCTGTCTCTGTATCTCTCTGTGTGAAGACTTCATTATGATATGTTGCTGTAAAAAAGAATGTATGGTATTGTAAATATTTTGATATGATTATAAAGAAGTTATTTGATTCAGCAAAACGCAGTCAACTGTGAGAGCTTCTAATTTATTTTTCTACAACAGAGAAAGAAAAATTCTCTAACACCCCTCTTCATCCTGGAGCCCATGACGAAGGAGAAGCCGAGGAGGGGTATGTGCCACGGCTGTTGCTGCCACCTCTTCTTTGCTGCTTCCCTCCCCCACTCCAGCTCACCTGTCTCTTTAAATTGTGCCTCTTTGTCACCACGCATGCTCCCCACCACCACCCTGAAATGAGCCCTTCCTTGGTAGAAAGTGCGCGGGCAGGCTTCTCTCAAGGGCCCGAGCGGGACAAACCAATTGGGAAAGGATCTGCGGGGGGGAATAAGGTAAGGAGGAGGAATGGAGGCATCTCAGCTCCCTCTCGCCTCCTGGATGCCTTTTCCGGCAGAGCTGCCTGTGTTGGGATGCCCTGCCTTTCCCTCTCTCTCTCTCTCTCCCTGGGGGGGGGAAGGAACCCCTGAACTGGTGCTGGAGGATGGGAATCTGACGTCTGTCTGGAGGCTGACGAGCCCAGGAGCAGCGTGCCCGCGAAGCCCAGCTGGGCGGAGGGATGCGGGGCATATGTGTGAGTGTGTGTGTGTGTGAGAGAGAGAGAGAGAAGAAAGAAAGAAAGAAAGAAAGAAAGAAAGAAAGAAAGAAAGAAAGAAAGAAAGAAAGAAAGAAAGAAAGAAAGAAAGAGACAAAGAAGGAAAGAGAAAGAAAGCGCTGTGTAGAGAGAAGCACCTAGATTGAATGCTGTTTCCCTCTGCAGCCCGCAGCGCTTTCCGGGTGAGGCTTAGAGGAAAGCACGGCTCATGGTTGCTTAATTTAGCTGTGCTGCACAAAGCGCTTTCCCAGCAAAAACAGAGAAAGAGAAACAGCCGCTGATCCGGAGAACATGTGGAGCCGGTCCATGTGCTCTCCGCTTGCTGTTTCTCCCCTTTGCTGTGTTTGCTGGGAAAGCGCTTTGTGCAGCACAGCGAAATGTAGCAGCCATGAGCTGCACTTTACACACACACACACACACACACACACGAAGTGATCCGGTGAGCTCCAGAGCAGCAGCAGCAGGAGAAGGAAGAAAGCGTCGTGTCCCCCCGCCAGGCCCAAAAGGCGAGCGAGCCTCACCATGTCTTCCCGAGGCAGCTCTTCGCCCGAGCACAGTGGGTCTCCCTCCCCTGCCACCAGCATCTGCCTTACCTTCCACACACCTCCGAAGGTAAGGCTGATGGTGGGTGGCCCTTCAGGGAGACACAGCTGCTCCGCTGGGGCTGAGAGTGGTGGCGGTAGTGGAAGAATAGGGCAGTGGCAGGAGAGGGCAGTGGCGGCGGGAACAGGGCAAGGTGGCTCGGCAAGCTTTGTAGCCACGCGGCTCCAAAGCTTGCCGAGCTGCCCCCCACACACACGGTTGCAGCACCGGCAGCTTCGGGAAACGCTGGCTGGTGGGAACAGGGTAAGGCAGCCCAGGAAGCTTTGTAGCCACGTGGCTGTAAAGCTTGCTGAGCTGCCTCCCCCCTCCCCACCACGGTTGCAAAGCCAGCGGCTTCAGGAGGCACTGGCCAGCAGGGAGAGGGGAGCCGGCCTGGGAAGCTTTGTAGCCACGTGGCTGTAAAGCTTGCCGAGCTGCCTCCCCCCTCCCCGCTGTGGTTGCAAAGCCAGTGGCTTCAGGAGGCACTGGCCGCAGGGGAGGGGGGGTAGGCTAGCATGAATGCTTGCTTACTTGTGTGTAGGCAGGATTTAGGAGGCAGTTCGATGCGCGTGGCGAAGGCGAGGCAGGGCAAGCGACTCAGCGGGGGACCAGTTTGGGGGCGTGGCCAGCCAGAGGTCACTACCAGTTCGGGGAACCACACCAAATTTCCGCTAACTGTTCTATAGAACCGGACCGAACCGGCAGCAACCCACCTCTGAAACCTTGGGAATACAGAACAAGGAGTAGGGAGAAGTAGAAAACATTTCTTAATCTAAGAGAGTGTAGAAAATCACACAGATGCCAATGAAGTAGTAATGTTGGCTGCAGCAGTTTCTGGAGCCTTTATCATGTGCAAAAAGTTTGAATTCCCTCAGATTAGACTATATCATTCAGGATTTATTTATTTTATAATAAATTTCTTAAATGGTCAAATCTGATAATAGCAATGCCTTCAGAGGAGATTGTTTTTGTGCCAACCATTGCTTTATCACATTGACAGTTTGTAATACTCTTTGATTGCAATGGTGCAATGTATCAGATAAATTTTCTAATGGAAGCTCAGAAAAAATCACTCAAAATGTATAGTTCTGTGTATATAGTGAAACTGTCCTTAAACAAACAAATGGGCCACTTTAAAATATTGCAGCTATAAATGACCATGACAGTAGCACTCTGCATATAATAAAAAATAAGTACTGAAGAGAAGCTGCTGAATTACTGTGGTAATAAACCAGATGTGATTATTATCATTTAACACGGTCATTGAATACCATGAATCCCTGAAGCCATTAAAATATTTATGATTAAACATTTGCTATTCCTTCTAACAGAATGTATAACTTGACACTAAAATCTGTTAAGATAATATTTTGGCTGCTATATACCAGTGCTGTATAGTGGTCAGCTAAGAACTACTAATATCTTGGAATAAATAGTTGAAACATTGGTCTTTTTAAAACAACCTTTTAAAGATAACCATATAAAATAGATGTCATATTAGCTTTATTCCATGGATTTCAAGGGAAGACAGTTTGTACACAGCAAAATAAAAGTGTAATTGTTCAATGGGAACTATATTTGCTATTGGATGTGTTTATAACAACTAGAAAAACAAGACGCTCCTATTTTAATACCTTCTGTTATACAGTATAGTTTTGAAAGATATATTTTCTCCTACCCAATTTTTAAAAAATTAAAATGTAAACAAACCTGTTTTAATTTAAATTAAAATGATCAGAGAAAGGAAACTTTTTTATACGGCAGAGTTTTTAGCTCGGTGTCTAATCCAAGACATCTGGATATGATATACTACTATATTAGGAAAAGGGTGACATGAATACTACATTTTAGTCTGCATAATGATCGAAAGATTGCAGTTCAGATAAATCTTTTCATTTGAATTGCAAAGATCCAATTCTTCTGATCAATGAAAATCAATTCACAAGATCAGTGATTTTATTATTATGTTTCAAATTGTTTCTGGTTTGCTCCTTAGGGTAGCCAGCTAGCCAATAGTTATCTTTGGCTATGATCTCTTACTGCATCATGCTTTATCTCAGTTTATCATAGTGATATTACTTGAAACATTAATAGCAAGTTCCAAAAGGAATATTTCTGTAACAACAACAACATGATTTAGAGCAGAAATTAAATTATTTAACCTTGTTTAACAAAGCCCAATACAACATGCTATTTCTGTTCCTAAGGCCCAGTAATTTCATTGTTCCAGTGCAACTATACTGTAAATCAGTGGTTCTCAACCTTTCTAATCCCGCGACCCCCCCGTGACCCGCCCGCCGCCGCCGCAGGCCATGGGTGAAATGCTCCCGGTTTGGCCGTGCCTGCAGGGCGCCGGACAGCCGGTAGCGACAGAATCGGGAGACTTCGCCCGGACGCCGCCATTTGGGTTCTTTTACCCTCTGCGCATGCGCAAAGCATTCTGCGCATGCGCAGAGGGTAGAAGAACCCAAATGGTGGCGTCCAGGCTACCAGCTGTCCGGCGACCCGCAGGCACGGCTGAACCGGGACCTTTTCACTCCTACAGTGACGGTGGCACCAAAATGGCAGGCTAACGCGTGCGGCGACCCCTGTGAAATGGTCGTTCAACCCCCAAAGGGGTCGCGACCCACAGGTTGAGAACCGCTGCTGTAAATGAAGCTTATTCACTACAACCCCAATAATTTTAGGGGTCAGGGTGAGAAAAGAGTGTCTAAGAATAAGAACAGAGTCATCCTTGGTGAGTGCTGTGAGAAAAAGGAAGTATACTTTACTTATGGGATAATATTGCTAGTACATTCTAGGTGGATTCAGAGAAAAAACTCTTGAATCTATTCAAGGCATGCACCTCATTACAGACTTAGCAAATTAAAACACAAATAGGATTAGAAAAGAATAATGTAACAATCTCCCTCTGTGGTCCCTGGAGCATTAAGTCATAAATTGGGTTTGCATTAAATTGCTCCTGCAGTATTGAATTCAGAGAAAGAGCTATAGGCTGGAGATAAACCATGCTGAGCTGAACACCAACTTCAAAAATGCTTTGCTTCCCCCTCCCTCACTCAATTTTATTTGGTTAGAAACACCACAAATTTGTTAAGATCTGAGATTTAACCAGAAAAGTGGCATTTTGTGTCTTGATTAGAAAACTTGATTAGAAACACAGAGGACATTGCAGAATCATACACCAACCTGCACAAACACAGATATAATTTTAATACCACGATTTTATATATAGTAGCTAATAGTACTCCTTTTCATACACACACTTAAATTGTAAAGTGAAAGATAAGAATAAAATAAAAAACAAAAAGGTGACAAACAAAATAAAATCAGTATTCTCATATCTGTATCATCCTTGATATAAATTGATGCTTTCCCAAACTGGTGATTTCAAGAAATATTAATAGTATTATTATTATTTTTGCCTTCTGAATTTTTAACTTTGGTTTTTTACTTCTAATTTGTTTTTTAAAAAAATTGTGCTTTTATTCAGGTGTTTGTATTGTTTTATTGTGCTGTTGCAAACCACATAGTCACTTAGGGAGATGAGTGGTTAAAAATTTAATAAATAAATTTAATTAATTAATTAAAAGCCAAGTGGGTGGGTATTTTTGGGAACTGCAGTTGGTGCATCATGCTAGTACCAGGTGGCGAAGTTTTTTGTTCTCTTAGGACAGAGATCTTCAAACTTGGTATAGCTGGCTGGAGAATTCTGGGAGTTGAAGTCCACAAGTCTTAAAGTTACCAAGTTTGGGGACCCCTGTCTTAAGAACTTCTGGAATGCACCGAGTTAGTGAAATTCTATAACTTGATCCACACAGTTACCTAGTTGGTTGGTCCACCATAGAACAAACAGGGGTGGGTTCTGGTTTTCTTCGCTGCTGGTTCGCTCAGTGTTGCGCCACGTGGGTGCACGGGTGCTTTGCAGGCAGGCGCGCTTTGCGCATGCGCAGTGCTTAAAAAAAGCTTCTGCACATGAACAGAAGCAAAAAACAAAATGGTGGCGCCTATGGCCGCCGAGAACCGGTTCGGGGGCGTGGCAGGCCTGGGTCGCTGCTGGTTCTAGCGACCCAGGCCGCCAAGTTACTACTGGTTCTATAGAACTGGTCCGAACTGGGAGGAACCCACCTCTGAGAACAAACTTTTAACTCCAAGCTTTTTTTTTTTAAGCAGCAAACATTAGACCCATTATGAACTATAACAACAAAACCATTAAGAAATGCAACATTCTCCTAGGAGCCAAACTTATCCTTTAATCAAGTTATGGAAAATTCATTCCTCTTTTAGATGTTTATCTTCTTTGTATATACCTGCTCCAAGTGACCTACTTCTTAACACTAAAAGTAATAACAGAGCAACAGTGCAAAGCTCTCCATTATTTATGGGTTTAGCTATCATTTTTTGACTTATTGGAAATTAAATAATTAAACTCATTCATTCTAATTAAAGCTAGCTTGTGCTAATTATCTACCACTTCTGTCACACAACACCTGAACTTGTAGATCCAATATAAATGTTTCTATTGGGTTACAAAGAGAACTAAAATGGAATCATAGTTTATTTTTGTCTGTACATGTGACTAATTATTTAAGATTAAAAGGAGAAGAATAAATTAAATGAATTCCTTGGGCTGCATGTTCTTTACAAAAAAATTAATTCAAAGGCAAATTTTAATATCCTTTTGAATATAGTTCTTTCATATGAATTTTATTTCAATTCAGACATGGTCTCTAGATTTTAATTATTTTTTTTTAAGTGATAATCTAAATTTGTGTAATTTTCTCTTGGCTCAGATAATGAAGAACAAAATACTTTTATGGGCGATAGTCTTAGAAAACATTTCTTCCAGGCCTACTATACTTCCAAATATTATTTTAACTCAGACTTTCCAATCTTTTGCCCCTTTCCAATGTAGGAGTGCCTTCATCCCTTACTGCCAACTGTTGTTTATTCAGTGCTACCACTAAAATGGTAAATTAAGACACAATAATCATATTTTCCTGTTGATATAAGTTGTGAATATGTTTTTTATTTCTACATAGGTTTCTATTTTCTTTTTTCCTAATTGAAAGCCATCTGAAGCTGCCCATATTTTCCATCTCTCTTAGCCCGGGTTTTCACTTATGAGACGCATAGTTTTAATTAGACAGACTTTCCACTGCTCTGACTCCTGATAAATTGATGGGCGACCATTGCTATCAATTTGAATGAAATTTATTTTCAAGAAAAATGGCATCAATCTGCAGAAATGATATAATCTTTATTAATACTGTGGTGGTGACATAGAGGAGTTAATATGGAATTAGTCTAGTTTTAAACTACCCTGATCTAGTTTTACTAGCATGACAAGACATGCACTTCAGTGGTGGGATTCAAAAATTTTTACTACCGGTTCTGTGGGCGTGGCTTGGTGGGCGTGGTGTGGCTTGGTGTGCATGGCTTGGTGGGCGTGGCAGGGGAAGGATACTGTAAAATGTCCATTCCCTCCCCACTCCAGGGGAAGGTTACTGCAAAATCCCCATTTCCTTCTGATCGGCCAGTCAGAGGTGGTATTTACCGGTTCTCCGAACTACTCAAAATTTCCACTACTGGTTCTCCAGAACTGGTCAGAACCTCTGATGCACTTGTCTGCATGTCTAATTTTACTAGTCAAAAGACATGCATTTAGAATATCCCTAAATATTTTAAATATATTTGCTTTAGTTTTTAGTGAAGCCAGAATGGAACTCTACCCAAAATGTTTTCTTATACAGAATCTTTTGTTGGATTAAAACTTTCTTCATGTTAAAAGTCCAATAGGCATTCTTAAATACATGGATCATGTAAACCCTTTTTGATTTATCAAAAAATAGCCAGAAATGTTCTTGTATATCCAGATCTATTTCTACCCACACTTCTAAGATTATATGTAGGTTCAACTAGATCAGGGGTGTCAAACTCACGTTGTCCTGGTGGAGTCATATGACTTATCAGGACTTCCCCCCCCTTCGTTAAACCGGACATGGGCGTGGCCAGCACGTGACAAATCCGCGGGCTGGGAGTTTGACAGCCCTGAACTAGATTAAAAAATTCCCTGTTGCAACTCTTTTGTACAATGTTTTATAATGAAGGATGAATAGCCTATGCCTCTGTTTTCTTGTAAGCCAACCTCACACCACAGCACTAGTTTCTTTTGCAATTTAATCAACATCAGTATTAATTAAAATCACTCAGCAAAGAATTTCATCCCCCTCATGTCACGCTGGCAGAAGAGAAGAATCTTGGTTGCAGCTGTAGCAGCTAATCTCTCTGTAGAGGCAGCCTTGATAATGGGAAGTTGGAGAACTGCAAGGAAGCACTTGGTCTGTTTGACAAGACAGCCTCTCAAAACAACTCTTGAATGCTCAATTTTCATGAACTTAGTCTTAGGTCTCATGAGGTTTTTCAGCAAATTATGCCTCATGTCATCTGCTTCTTGACAGCAAAAGCCCAAAGAAGACAGCTCAGAAGTCCCATTCAAAAGGGAAAAATACCTTTTTATAATGTGTTTGGTATTTGGGAGGCTAACAGGTACCAACATAAGCATATTGTTTTTAAAATGCCCAAATCTTTCAAAATTACTCAAGTCTTACATTGTAATAAGCTGAATTAGAAGCTGATGGTTCTACAAATATTGCAGAAGCAACCTGTTTAAAGCTTTATAGAATGTAGCATTACAAAGGAGAATAAATGTATCTAAGAATTTACAAATCTTTCTTGCCAATCTTTAAGACATCTTTGATTTATCAATATAGCATTATAATAGACTGAGACACAAGGCACTCTGCCTTTAGATATGAAGTTAAACTTTCAGTGTCCATATTTATACTGGTACTCCAGCTACTATTACGTCCCAACCAAATTAGTCTCTAATACTCCAGGAGATTCTTATTGTGTAATAGTCATTTATAAGATATGGTATATAAATACATTGTTTCATGATATTATCAGTGATGATAGAGAAAAGCCTTACTTTAAATATATACCATAGGTTTCTTGCAAACCATTTATGCTTTTTGACATGAACTTAGTAAAACCAAATTAGTCATATGTTATACTTTAAATGGAAAACCTATTTCAATCTGGAAGAGTTTTGTCTTGACTTGCTTTGAAAAGGCCCATGGCATTAGGACAAGTCCAGCTCCTGGAGGAAAGAAATTCTATAATATAGAATATTATAGATATTCTATATCTAACAATATATATACATTTAATGGAAAATATCTCAGACAGATATAAACATATTTAAATCATGACAGTAGAAATTATAAAAAGCATGGATCTTTAGATGGAATGGAATAATTAGGAAATCAATCATTCATAAACAAAAAGTCTTCATTTAGTAAAACCAGTTCCTTCTGCTTTTTATTTCTGACTGTTCCTTTTTTAAAATATAGTCTTTTATTTATGTTGTTAAGAACATTAGGCAGGAACTAGAGAACAATTTCTACTGTTCATTTTGATTGTATTTTGGAATGATTCCACAAAAATGTGAAGATCTTTATGAAATATTAGAATATATCTATTAATATCATGGGGTACATCAATTCCAGTATGAAATTTTAAAGAATACTTTATTTGAAATTGGTTCTCAGATTATAATTTTAAGTTATATTTAATTTCTATCAATAACAACAATCCTATCAATGTTCGGGATCTAATTTTATGAAAATTCCTAGTTGAAGATTGAGGAGAAATTTGGTTTCAGTAAATTTATTTTTAATAAAATGTGTTATCTGTAATAAATATATATTACACGAGTCAAATGAACCCGATTGTGAAAACACATTGAGCAGAAATATTGGACGAGTTTAATTTCATTGCTTTAAAAAACTGCTATTGAATGCTGCTTTGAATTAAATTCTATTTGTTTTAATAAAAGTGCTGTGGCTTGGGTGTACATATATTTGTTTCACTGGCAGTGTATTGGATTCAATAAAATTATATTGGCTGTAGTGCTTATGTCTCCTTTTCAGAGAAAATGGATTGAATGGAAAAATGAACAAGGCATGAATCAGCCAGCTTGGGCTCTCAGTTAAACTGAAAGAAAAAATGCTCAATTTCTAAATGCTGCTTTGACAAAATTCTTTTCAGTGATATAACTGTGAAAATCTGATGAATTCTTATATTCACTATGTCCAAATTACCTGTAAGAGTTCACTTTTGTGTTTGTATGCATGTTTCTCTAATGTGATTCTCGTGCTCATCCATGTTAAAACTCTGTCTTTCGACATATAACCAAAGACAATTTAGTCTGGAAGGAAGGCTGTCCATCAACAGTTCTGTTTTTGCATATGTTAATATACAGTAACCTTTGTGAAAATTATATTAAATAAATGGAATCCTGTATGGATAATGTAACAGCGATGGTGCATCAATACACAATCTGTCATTCAATCCAATTTTAGTACATAGATACTGTATAGTAGAAATGCACATTCTGAAGCCCCAAGGTCCTCAGAATCTGCTGAATTATGTCATTAAATGGTTATTTTTAATAAGACAGAAGGAGAATAACATGCATGAGGTGAAATTATATTAATTATATTTTATTTAACTTTTGCTACTGTACATTAAATCAATGTTGATTTTTGATTTGAGTCCATCCAATCTCTTTGTCCTTACCCTAGTACGCCATACAAAATCTAAATGCAATGCTCAGACTGAAAAGTTGGGTAACTTTCAAGCCTTTCAGACAGTTATTGTTGCAATTCTTGCAATACACTCTGCATCGGGCTGCCCTCTAAGACCATATGAAAAGCATAGCTGCTTCAAAATGCAACAATGCAAGCAGTAATGGGCACTTCTTGTTATGACTGGTGTGAACTGCATTGGTTGTCAGTGCAATTCAAGATGCTGGTCATCATTGGTAAAGCCAACCAATGGGCATGGTTATCTCCAACTTTCTGCCCACAAGATATGTTCTGGCAGAACAGGCCTGCTTCAGGTTCCCTCAGTTAAAGGCTGCAGGACCAAGGAAGTGTGCCTTCCCATCACAGCCCCTGCATTCAAGGATAGCATTCCCGCAGAGATCTCTATGGTATGTTAGTGGAGCCCATCATGATTTTACTGTTACAGTTGTTCCATTTTCTGGGATGTTATGTTTTGTAGCTATGTTTTTAACTTTTTAGTTGTATATTTGTTTTGTTGTTAGGCAACCAAAGGTTTTTTAGAGTGGGTGGCTACAATAAATCTAAATAACAACAGCCTTGATATATAATCTCATTTAATGGAGATAATAATGTATAACCTTCTCAGATGTTGTGGTGTTGATCACATATAACACATACAGCTATTAAATTATAGAGACTAATCTGCCATTAGAACTCTGAACTTTACTGAACTTGAACTTACTAAGACTTAGGAGAGGAATAACTATGTATTCTACTCCAAATGCAGTGATGTTGCAATGTTCTTCAAGTCATTGGTGCCCTGTCCATCTGGGGGAAAAAAGAGGTTGCCTCCCAGATATTATTGGGTTAGTATGGAAGTTGCATTTGAAATGCCAGAAATATAAACATGGAATCAAGGTTAAAAAAAAAAAAGAAACAACAGCCAGTCAATTATGTTGCAGACACATCAAATGAATGGATTCACAGTTTGATTGCTTGATGACAGATGGACGACCACTTGTCAGTTATCTAACTCTACACAAAATTGAATTTATTTCTAAATGAAGAAATAGCCTGTTTCTATGAATTTCCCCTGAATATTGCTCCAGGGCGAAGTGTACATCTGTGATTTCTCAAACACGAATAATCATCAGCCATTTTTATTATGGGAAGTTGGAAAGACCATCTGCAAAACACTTCAGGATTTGGGGCTTATATTTCATTTAGAGAAGGGGGAAAATGAATAAAGAATATGGAACATTTTAGCCTTCCCAATCTGTGGCTCACCAGATGTAGTGAACTTCAATTTCCATCACTTCCAGACAGCAGCTGTATATTGTTTCTCCATCTGTAAATCATCAATAGGGCAACATGTGGATGGATGGATGGATGGATAGTTGGGTGGATGGGGATAGATAATAGACAGACAGACAAATAGAAGGAACCATACTGGATGAAAACTAAGCTTGTGTTTCTCTATTACCTTGAAGATTCCTATTGATTTCTAATTTAACATTTTTGTATCCCAGAATTTTGAAGATGAATTAATAGATGGCTATCAAAACTCTTAATTGAAATTAGTTCCAGTTTAATTTTAATTATCAGGGATAACTGAAGCAGCTAATTTTAAAAGCAGACTGTCATACAGGACTCTCTAGAGAGAGTCATAAGTGTCTTTTTGAAAAAGGAGAACTTCTTTCTCATTTTTAGATTTCTCTCCATTATGTAGCAAAAACTATTTTGTTGTTACCATGGTGATGGTAACAATGATGATGATTTAGCCAAAATAAAATTTTTGAGGCAGCTAAAACCAATATTTAGAGCTTATCTTTTAGGAAAATGAATATGGTTGAAAAATTCTGGGGGTTGAGTTTACATATCTTAAAAGTTGCCAAATTTGAGAAACAGTAGTCTAATAGAAACAGGAAATCTATGGCTGCCTAGATTTTACTCAATATATACATAAAGATAAACTGTATAAGACTATTTACTTTTTATTAAATAATCATTATATTGGATCTCTACGTATCACATTCAGAATTGGGGAATTGCTCATTTCAGTTGAATTACTACTAATTAAAATTGAATGACTCAACAATATACATTTAATTCCATATAAAACATGTTTATTTGTTAGATTTCTGTCTTACTTTTGTTCAGGAACAAAAGGAACTCTATACAGCACTCCCTCCTCCAGTTTTTCTTCTTATAAGAATTCTGTGAAATAGGCTGATCTGAAAATTTGTGACTGGCCCAAAGTAACCTGGTGAACTTATGTGGCTGAAGGTGGACTTGAGCCTGGTTATTCCCAAGCCTAGTCCAACATTTTAACCTCTATTTCATGGCGACAAATGGAGATATATGGAGATTAGCACCCACATTTTCACTATTATGACATTTATAGATGGCTGGTGGTTGTCCCAGTAAAAATGCATAGTCATTTTATATATTGCACTGAAGCCAGTAAGATTTTATTTTAATTTCAAGAGCTTGCAGTAAAGAGTTCCATGTGGAGCTAAATTGATTACTACATTTATCAACAGGTCTCTGTTGTTCCTGTTTTGTGCACCATGATCTTGGATGGATCTACCCTAAGCATAGAAAGGTGTGTGTGTGTGTGTGTGTGTGTGTGTGTGTGTGTGTGTATACATATACGTATATACACAGACAGACAGACAGACAGACAGACAGACAGACAGATATAATAGATATACAGTATAGATATATATTCCATTAAAAATATCATCGAGAGTAGAAAAAAACCCAGACAAACTGCTTTACTACATCAGTACTGTTATTCCTTTGAACTGACATGGGATATAGCTATTTCCATTTGCTTTCCCTGCATTTGTCACTGAGAAATTTCAATCCTTGCCTTGTCATTGTTATAATAATCTCAGAATTCTGGATACTAGTCACTTTATGACAGTCATACAGAACAAACACCACATTCATCTTGGACAGGCTTTGCTTTAGAGGGACATCTTTATTTGCATGTGCTAAGCTCGACCGTTAACTCACTAACTTCTAATTGTTCTTTGCTTCTGTGTGGGTTGGCACTAATACATTATAAATACAGACAAGCAAAGAATGACACAACATTGCTGTTATTTTTTAACTTGGTAGTATATGACTTTAAGAAGTTGCACACAACATTTGACATTGCCTCCATAAGTTAATATAAACAAGAAAGCACATAGAGTGGTATGGATATACGTATAACTGATGAACAAGCAACCCTATGGCTGAATCATTCTGATCATCATTCTAATGATGATGGCCTGCTAATTGCCAGTGGGCATGGAAATAACTTTTTATTTTATTTTCTTCCTTTATTAATTTTAAGTGTGAGCATTTTGAGCAGCTTTTTCAAACTTGACAAACTTTAAGGTGTGTGGATGTCAATTCCCAGAATTCCCCACTTAGCATGTAGTTGATGTTATTGTATATGCATGGCCTGCTGATGGTTAACCTTTTCTAAGATTAGAATTATCCTTTCAGCTTTTGAGAAGAAACAAATTTCCAGTTGGCCCAAAGACACTGCAGTTTCCATGGATGTATGTTTCATATAATACATGGCATGTAATATATCATATATACAGTATATCCCACATATACTGACTGAAAAAAATGTATTTATTATTTTGGCAAAGTAGTGGTAATAATTTGGCTGTTATAAGCATGAAAAAAAAAACCCAAAGGTGAGCCTTCTGTTACATTATATTATGGTTTGTTAATTACTTAACAAAAACTTCACATTTTCATCTCTCAATTCCCCTATAGCTTTCTCCTATTCTTCCCCCAATTCAGAATCTAAAGAAGCCTTGGATTTTAAGCAGGACAGGACAATAATGGATCCAGTATTTGAAAAACTATCCCAAAATGGCAGCCATTAGAATGCATATCCAAATTATCATTTAGCAGAAACCAAACTATTAAGATTCCTTTTAGGCAGCCCTTGTATCCTCAAATGCCTTTTTACTACTCCATCTTACCATTGTCTTTTTTTCTGGGCAGAAAAACAAACTTCAAAACAAAGCATTGGATTGCAGATGTTATATTTTGGACAAATATTATTGTCCAATGGTCTCTACTTTCTGAATGGCATATTTAGAAATGCATATTTCTTCAGCTTAGTACTACTTTATAGTGATCATTATTTTAAATTTTGTAGACTATTCAGAATGTTGTCTCCTCCAAATTGAATATGCCCAGTCTTTGTGTTGTAACTCATAGAAAAAGCATTGGGTTCTTATCTTGCAAGTAGCTTGATGGCTGGCAATCTGGCCCTAATTCTGTGAATCACCTGCTCTGTGAGACCAAGTTTATCTTAATTGAATTATTTTGATTTCAGTTGCTGGGATTTCATGGATTGTGTTATTTTATTTGAGGTAAGTCACCCAAACTTGTTAGATGGGGTGGGCAATAAATTTGGTAAATGAACAATGAAGAAGCACAAAATGTATTAATAAAAGATGATGTGATGATGATGATATTAGGTTTCTATTCTGCATTTATTTTGTACAACTGAAGGCAGTGCACATAACTCTTTCTCTTGTTATTTTCTCCTGAACACCCCTGTGAGCCAGGTTGGGCTTAGAGAGGGTGATTGACCCAAAGTCACCCAGTCAGCTTTCATGCCTAATGGGTAATGCATTTTTGTCATTTTCTTCCTATAGTTTGAGATCATTAGTCTTCAATCCAGCTCGTTCATACAAACTGGATTAACTCTGTGAAGTTAATGGACTAAAAAACTATTCATTAAAGTCATAAAGTTTTAAGTTTTTGAATTGCAGCAAAGGTTCTGATATCATTTGAAACGTTTTGCTAACTCTTCTATTGCCCCGCTTCAGAAACTTATCATTTGCTTGTTGACGTTTTAACACACAGTTGTTGGCAGGACTGTCATTTTTCACTTGGCTAAATAACATCTCTTGAAAGGACACTGAAAGATAATATTTTGCTCAGCAGCAGCTTGCAAGATCAGTAAATACAAAACTGGCTACAACAATATATTGTGTTAGATGATGTTTCCTGCATACTTCCTGGTTATCTGTTGAAAATATAAACCTCTTACATGAAAAATGTATATGATATATGAAGTATATGATAAATGATAAAGATGAATTTCCCAATTCTTTGAAATTGAATTTAGTATTACAAGAACAACAAAAACAAAAATTCTTATTATTTTATTTCTGAAATATAAAATCCAGCTATTTTTGAGTTCTGCTTCCAAAAGCAAAATCTTTTTTTTATTCCCTTTCTTTTTTTTCTTAACTTTTTCCTAGATTGTCTCTGCAACTGCTCCTTCCAGTTCTATGTGAAATGTAATGCACCCCATTAGATCACACACAACCAGTAGACTATCTGATGGGTCATTTGTTACCTAAGTCATAATTTGTTTCTCCTAAAAGCCTTCCCAGATACTTCCCATGACTCCAAATATGGCTTAATGATTATGCCATGATCTACCATTTCATACTACTACTCATTCCCACTTTGGAAGGTTTGTGTGTAACTGAGATTTGTATTTAGATGGATCACGGTAATTCTTCATTAATGTGAATGGAATCATCTACTGGTACTTAAAACATTCAATTGATTGAGAGGTTGGAAAGATCTAATTTGTGTAGGGAATGAAAAGCTGAACACTTTGGAATTTCACATATGTATGCAATCTGACTTTTTCTTCTATTACAAAAATGTAAAAAGAAGAAATCTTCAATAACAGTCAAAGATTTTTTTTAATATACAAATAAAACATGATATCGGAAGTGACCTTTACTTATAAGACTTTGTCCTTCCGTCCATTTATGTCATCATTGCTTTACAATTTGTCATTTACTTTCATCTGCTATAATTCCCCCAGCAGTTGCTCACTATGTCCCATAAATCCTTTCTCATTCTTCCCAGGATCTGCCTTTATATTCCCATGCTGAGTCCTGGGGGTGCAACAGTCAAAATCATACAACTTAACTGTGTGCCGTCTTTAATCATAAACGTGTACTAGTGCTTTGGGCCCACAATTACCTAATGAGGGACAAAATTCTTCATTTGTCGCTTCTGGGATCATTTCTCTTCATTGTGTTCTTTGCAATTAAAGTATTTATGCCATGCTGGTTAACACAGCAGGGATCAGAGGTTCCCAAAACACTCTCCAGAGTCCTGGCACAGGAGTAATTAATTACAGATCAAACTGTGCCCTTGGCAAACAGAATTGTTCAGGGGTAGGGATATATTCTGTAGGAAGAGAAATGATGGAAATGTTTAGCTAGATCAATCCATCCAGATTTTTTTGGACCTCTGATTTTCACAGAACCTGTTTTGGTCTGTAACTTAGTTCACAAGGTAAAATAGTAATACAAATCAGATTGGATTTTATATATGCTGCATATGCAAACCTGTTGAAAAAATAGCACTTTGAGATTGAGTTCTTTTGTAAATTCCACTATATCTTTGCTTGAATCTTAGTTATTTTTAATAATTGTTAAACTGGAGTGCTAAATTTTAAATGCAAAAATCTGAAGGACCACAAGATGATAACAAAGTCAGAACTTTCTATATGTCTTTACCACCATGTGGTGGTTGTCAAAAAATTTTGCAGTTGAGAAAGCCATTGTTACAGAATTCCAGAGCTGACTCTAGCTATGGAACATTTTTCCCCAACATAAATAAGTAGTGCATGATACTTTCCAACCATGTAATGTTTTTATTTTAATGTTTTCATCCTACATTTCTGTTTGAGCATCATTATCCCCATCAAGTACTTTATGATAGACTCAAAGCTAGAGGACAATTCATAAACCTTTAAATCTCTTAGTGTTGAAATAAATATAGCAAATGCAATGTTCCTTTTCTGGTCTGTCCTCGGTCTTGGAGCCCTGATTAATTATATCAGTGAGAAGAAGTTAAATTGAACAATTTGTAGCTTTTTTATTTCCATCTCTATCTGGAAATTATACATATGTCCTTTGTTAATCCAATATTGAAGTACATCTTTAGTGTTTTCCCTCATTTCCTGAAAAGTTTCAGATGTTTATTCAGATACGATGAATGTAATGATGCTTCTGAATTATCTCAGTTTTTATGCCTGCACAGAAAAGCATTAACAGCTTCTGAATTGTCTGGTAAGTTATCAATAACAAGACAAAGTCATGAGAGTTAGAGTTAAAACAAGAATCTAAGTGATCAAAATTAAAAACTTGCTCAAAGTCATGTGTTCTAGTTTAGTTTTAGTTTACTTTTAGAAAGAAAGAGGACAGTGCCCACCACTCAGTATGAAGCACATTTCATAGAACTGAAGCCATGGCAGAAAAGGCTCTACTTTGATCTTAAGAGGAGCCCACAAAGAATCACAGTAAAACCTCCACAGTTGACCACCTCCCTAAGTTGACCTAATTTCCACAGACCGGACATACCCTATATGTACACAATAGAAAGCCAACCTCTCTATATTGACTACCTCTGTAAGTTGTTTCTTGACCACCTGGACTTTGACACACTGTATTAATTTATTCTCTATAACTTGACCAGTTGAGTCCAGTCTGCACCAAGGGCAAGAAAAGTGAAATGCAGAAATGGTACCAATGAATTTTGACTTTGATTCTGCAGTAAAGATGATGACATCTTTAACACTGATGAGTGTGCACTCTTTTTCAAGACGATGCCTGACAGGAGCCTCGTTATGACGGGTGACAAATGTAAGAGTGGAGAAGTTTCTAAAGAATGTTTCACAGTTCTGCTATGTGCTAGCTTAACTGGAGAGAAGCTAAAACCTTTGGATAGGTAAATTGGCAAAGCCACGCTCATTCAAGAACCCGCAGCCCAAATACCTTCCAGTCACCTGGAAATCTAACAAATCTGTATGGATGACTGGTACCTATGTGAGGAGTGGATAAGAGGTATTCACCGAGAAATGAAGAAGAAGAAATGGTCCATTCTCCTTGTAGTGGACAACTGTCCCAGCCATCCCCAAGTGAATCATCTTACAAACGTGAAACTGAATTTTTTGCCTCCAAATACTAAATCAAAATTTCAGCCTCTCAACTAAGGCATAATTAAAACATTCAAAATGCACTACCAAGCCCAGCTTCTGCTGTGGGTCATAGCTAAAATGCAAACCTATGGTCCATCTGCAGAAGCAAAAGCAAAACCCTAACCCTAACCCTAACCCTAACTCTGACCCAGAAGCAAATTTCCAATCAGTATTGACTGAAGTACAACCCAGTGGAAAAGTGTTGGAAGCAACTGATGAAGCAGAAGAATTAAGTCAGGAGGACACAGAAATTGCAGATATTTGTTTGGAAAAATGCCCAGGTATGCTGAGTGGTATAGCCATCGCTGACTTGGAATTTTGGGCTTAGACAACTTAGAACTACATCGCCTTAGAACCGATCTAAATGTAGTTCATAAAATTATCTGCCACAATGTCCTACCTGTCAATGACTACTTCAGCTTCAACCACAACAATACACGAGCACACAATAGATACAAACTTAATGTAAACCGCTCCAAACTCGACTGCAGAAAACATGACGTCAGCAACAGAGTGATTAATGCCTAGAATTCACTACCTGACTCTGTGGTTTCTTCCCCAAACCCAAAAAACTTTAACCTTAGACTGTCTACTGTCGACCTCACCCCATTCCTAAGAGGTCTGTAAGGGGCGTGCATAAGCGCACCAGCGTGCCTACCATCCCTGTCCTACTGTCCTATTGTCCTCATCTATCTGTATTCACTTTGATTATGTTTATGTTTATACCTATACCTGCTATCTTGTACATGTTTGACAAACAAATAAAATAAATAAAATAGAGTGCTTTCTCCGCTCACCTTCATAAAAAGAATAAGAAACAGACTAAAACTGAATCTTTTTTAAGAAAAAAATGATCACACTTTGATTTTGTATGATACAGTATTGTATGAATAATTTTCCTGAGTTTTCACTATGTGTGTTTCTTTATGACATTCTCTAATAAAAGCTGTACAATAAAATGAGGCATGTGTACAAAGAATGTTCTTTCTGCGCCAACTCAGAATGCTCAAACTGCCCAAGGAGCTGCTGATACAGTTCTACAGAGGAATTATTGAGTCTATCATCTGCACCTCTATAACTGTCTGGTTTGGTTCTGCAACCCAACAAGACAGACACAGACTTCAGACGATAATCAGAACTGCAGAAAAGACAATTACTGCCAACCTGCCTTCCATTGAGGACCTGTATACTGCACGAGTGAAAAAGAGGGCCGTGAAAATATTTACAGACCCCTCACATCCTGGACACAAACTGTTTCAACTCCTACCCTCAAAACGACGCCATAGAGCACTGCACACCAGAACAACTAGACACAAGAACAGTTTTTTGCCGAACGCCATCACTCTGCTAAACAAATAATTCCCTCAACACTGTCAAACTATTTACTA
>QLTV01000448.1:1502854-1514466 GCA_003457575.1 Thermophis baileyi
TTTCTATATCTCCCTCTTGCTCTCCATCTCTTTCTCTACCTTTCTCTCTTTCTCTTTCTCTTTCTTTCTCTATTTCTTTCTTTCTCTTTTTTCTTGTCTCTTTCTTTTCTCTCTCTCTCTCTCTCTCTCTCTCTCTCTCTCTCTCCCCCTTTCCTTCTTCTTTCTTTCTTTCTTTCTTTCTTTCTTTCTCTTTCTTTCTCTCTTTCTCTCGATGGGAGGAGAAGGAAGAAAGGGCTCTGGTAGGGCAGCGGCGCGTCCCCTGTCATGGGCTGGATGCGGGGAGCGGGACCCGAGGCGGAGGGCAGCTTCTGTCAGGCCCGGTCCGGTGGAAAGAGCAGCCCCTCCCGGCTCCTCCAGGGGCACTGGGGAGCCCTTGGCCGTCCGCGGCGAGGACACGCCAGCACTGCCGCTACACTCGCACATTGCGGGCATCCCAAAAGCAGAGGAGGAGACATCCAGATGCCGCAGGCGGTTTCTGAGACTTCAGTGCCCACCCGGGCGAGACCGGCGATGGATGCTCAACCAGCGAGAGTGGCGCAGAGCGCCTGATGCCCCCCTCCTTCCCCATCACCGCAGCCGAGGCTAGCGCCAGGCGGGAGACCCCCCCAACCAAACTTCTCTCTCTCTCTCTCTCTCTCTCTCACACACACACACACCTGGACTGAGCGGCCACAGCGGGAGAAGGAAGAAAGCGAGCCTCCCCTCTCAGCGCCGGCGCTGGCGCCCCTTTCAGGCCCAGCGCAATGGCTGCAACTCCCCCAAGGGCCACCCGGCCAGCGGGAAGCAACTCTCTCCCACGCAAAGGCTGGATTCCTGCCGCGAGCAACAAGAAAATCTAATCAATTGTCGGGTGGGATGGGAGGGTTTCTCTTCCTTCCTCGTGAATTAAAAACCCACGATCACGGATTCGAAGACGGGGGCGGGGGGGCAGCCCAACAATTCTCCCTGCTTTTGCACATATTAGCACTGCGCAGGAGGAGGAGGAAGAGGGGGCTTGCTGCACAAAAGCCCCAAAGGCCATGCAAACCTCGGGCGAGCTTGCAAAACGAACTCAATGAACCCCACAAGGAGGAGGAGGAGAAAGTTGTGATCACCTTTCCTTCCCTCTTGCTGCTCCGAGCCCTTCCCAGCCTCGAAGCTGGTGGAGGAGAAGAAGAGGAGGAGGAGAAGAAAGTCGCAGTCACCTTTCCTCCCCTCTTGCCGCTCCAAGCCCTTCCCAGCCTCGAAGCTCCACACCCCACACTGACCCGCGCTCAAACAAAGCCTCGCTGGGCGGCTCTGCACCCACCGTGGCCGCGCAGGAAAATTCCCTGACGCGGTGCAGTTCCGGGATGGTGGAGAGCTTGCCTGGGCTCTCCGCCATCCTGGAACTGCGCTGCGCCGGGGAATTTTCCTGTGCGGCTGCGGTACCAGCACCAGTGGTGGTGGCAGAGCACACCCTGCCCTTTGGGACCCGAGGTGCAGCGGGTCTTCCTCCCCCCCCCTTCCGCCAGCGTCGGCCTTACCTTCTGCTGCTGCTGCTATGGGGCTGAGTCTGAGAGCGGCGGCAGTCGGCCAACGGCCCCACGGAAGCAGAGCGTGCCAGGCCCAAAAGGCCGGAAACAGCAAGCGAATGTCCCAGGGCTGCTGCACATGCGCACTGCATCTCCCGCAGCCCTCTTCCGGTGTGGACTCGTGTCCTACCGCATGTGCAGTCCTGGGACATCCGCTTGCAGGGAGAGCGAGTGGCAACCTGGGGACCGGTTCGGGGGTGTGGCCAGCCAGCTATCGCCGCCAGTTCAGCAAACCACTGGCGGCCGTCGGTACCGGTACACCCGAACCGGTCCGAACCGGGAGGATTTCACCCCTGCTCTATGTGGTTAGTAAGATGTGATTTAGACTTCTGTTTCAGTCACATGAAGGAACATATGTGTCTGTTGTTCGGAGAGGATTGCATGGTTGTTGCATTTCTACTTTTTGCAAATGTTAGCTAGGGGGTGCTGAAACAACAATGTGTTTTGCCTTCCGTGCACTTCTCAGCAGAAAGTCGGATCAACCAAACAGCATGCAGGACACACATCTCCACACATGTAACTGAGATACGGGAGGTACGTTCATTGATCCATCTGCAATTATCTTCAACCTATGCTTAGCCATTCATTCCTTTGCAGCATAGGTATGCATCAAAGTCTACACACACTTATGGGAAGCCTAGTTTAAGAAATGAAGTTTAAGAAATGCTAAAGTCCACTTTCAAGATACTCCTACCTTGCACTCACCTTTAGGATTATTTTAAAATAGATGCAAATCCTCATCTATTACCTCCAGAACCAGTGTATTTGGAAGTTACATCCCAATGATAAAAGAAAAGCAAACATATGCAAACAAAATGATATACTATATGTATATACATACATACACATGTACCTATACATATACATATACACACAGTATACATATACATATAGTCCTTCGGGGGGGGGGGACAGGACTATCCCTAATACTACTTGCCTACTTGCCTGGCTCCCTGCTGTCTTTTTCTTAAATAGATTGTTTTATTTATATTATTTGCAAACACTCCTCCTGATCCAACACATGCCTCATCACATTCTTAGAAAATTAAAAATATGGCTAGCTGCAGTTCAGTGCTTTCTTTGGAAGTTGGCCATCTGCCTAGGAAACCTTCCAAATAAATCTGGTAGTGGTAAGAAATAACTTGGAAAAAGCCAAGAAGGAATCAAAAAACATTCTCAAAAGTTTCCCTTGCATTTTCTGAGTGGACTTGCCTATGGTAGTAGCGATTTACAAAAGCTATTTTAATTTGTACTCAGAATTCCAAGTTGTTCACTGCTTTGAAAAATATAAGTGTTGAATGGATCCTGATATATATATTTTATTTTCAAATGTGTATATATTTAATTCTTTTGTATGTGTGTGGGTTACAGATGGGAGATGCATATAGTGCATATGACAGTTGTAATTCACTTTCTTTTGATCACCTGCTTTCTGACTTGTATACAAATGACTATGTACAGGATATATGTGCAAATCCAAGGTTGTTGTGTCTGTGGTATAATTGTCTGAGAAGCTCCGCATTGCCTATGTTTTACCACAATTCTGATTTAATATATTAGCAACTTCAAAATATGAAAAACTGTTGCATAGACATATATAGGAAGAAGATACTGTCACCCTAAGGCTTGATAGATTTCTTAATATGTATGTTGTTGTTGAATTATCCTCAACGCAAAGTTTGTTTGACCAACATATCAACCAGAGTGTAGACAAAAATCATTTGAATGATTGCAGTGACACATTTCCAGATGCTTAGAACATTGGGATTGCTGTTAGACTGCACAGTTTGCAAATTAATGTTTTCATGCAAATGCATAGACATGTGGTGGAAGCAAAAACCATATATGAACTGCCACCAGTATTTCAATGCATAAAGGCAATATAACAAAATTACCTCCTTAAGTGCTCTATGGGTGGAAAGGTGGAGTCTAAATTGAAATAATAAATACATGCAATAAACTACAAGATTATTTAATGATGAATGATATATGCATGTTTACACAAGATGGGCTATCTTAATGAAGCATTTCAACAAATATTAGCTATTTTGCTGCTAAATGGCAGAGCCTAGCTTCTATCTCTTTTCCCCATCTCTTCAAAAAATGAAAGATATCACTGGATCTTTTTAAATCAAAGGTAAGATATGGTCTAAATTATGCCTTAATTTATTTTTACAGTAAAATACACTGAATAAATGAAGGTTTTTCCTGCCAAAGTCTAAATGTAAACCTCCCCATTTTAGTATTAGGTTAAAAATATATGTACTACTGGTCATTGTAGCCTACTGATTATAACAATAATCAAGCATCACATTCTCTATTTGCCTAGAATTCTCCAACCATCGTGTAGAAGTGATTAAATTTTTAACTGACATGATTAAAGATCATGGATGTTGGAAATCATTATACAATAGCAGGTAGAGAATATCAAGTAATCCATTTTTTTCTATCTTTAAGAAAGGAATGAAAAAGAAATTGAACAAACTAATACAACCAAGCAATCTTTGGGTTATGTAGATGCTGAGTTGGGTTATGAATAGAATAGAATAGAATAGAATAGAATAGAATAGAATAGAATAGAATAGAATAGAATAGAATAGAATAGAATAGAATAGAATAGAATAGAATAGAATAGAATAGAATAGAATAGAGTAGAATAGAGTAGAATAGAATTTTTTATTGGCCAAGTGTGATTGGACACACAAGGAATTTGTCTTGGTACATATGCTCTCAGTGTACATAAAAGAAAAGATAAGTTCGTCAAGACGAACTTGACGAATGACAGATGACAGATATTTATAATAAGTTTCTATAGATCCCATAAACCTGTATATATTGTTAGGAAACTCTTTTTTTGGAAAAATAAAATAAAATTGAACATAATGGGTGGCCTCTGAATTCTGGATTTCGAGGGGGGGGTGGGGGGAAAGAAAAAATGAGAGTAGGTATCGAGATAGTGGTAAAGAATGGATTGGCATAATCTATGGGTTGCATGCTATTAAGCATTCTAAGCTTTCCACTAAACTATATGTTGTAGATCTTACTTGCCTGGGACATTTAGAAGTTTGGAAGTCTAATTAGAAATCTAATACTATTTTTTGTTACATAGTATGAGATAAGGAAGAGACAGTCGTATGGTCATTATGTTGCTAGTTGGGGGGGGGACAATAAAATTCTTGGAAATGGCTAATTCTGATATATTGGGCTAGGACAATACAACCATCAATCTGCTTTGTGAATTCAGTATGAGAGCAAACATGAATCCAATGATGGGTGAAATCATCCCTTTTCTCTCTGCCTCTTTTTACCACAACTATTTTTATTTATTTTATTTATTTATTTATTTTGTCAAGCATGTATATGATTACAGCAAAGTATAAACATTAATATGAGTATATAATAAGTACAAATATGGTTTTGAGTACATTATATTTTACAAATACATGGGGACTTTAGGACAGGGACGGTAGGCACGCTGGTGCGCTTATGCACGCCCCTTACAGACCTCTTAGGAATGGGGTGAGGTCAATGGTAGACAGTTTAAGGTTAAAAATTTGGGGGTTTTCATTGCTTCCTGATCCAATATTTCTCTGACATTCATCACCAAAGCATCTGGCAGTTTCAATGTTTGAGGTTACCATAATTTAGCAATATGAAACAATGAAAGCACTGAGAGGAATATGAAAATAAGCCTTCTCTTGTTCAGATGCAACTCCAGTTTTCTAGAGATTAATTTTATGTAAAGTTTTACATCTCAGAGTCTGATCAGCATTTCCCTACTTGGTTAACTCTAAGTAAATGCATTTTTGAGTTTGGGAATTCATCGTGTCTGATTAATGATGTGTATATAGAGCATCCTGTACCATTCTCCTTCTTTTGGTCTGTCTCATTCAAGTTGTTTGCTGTATTCTAACCCTGCAGATAGATGCTTCCACAGTGATAGATGTAAAGTTTGTACAAGATGTGTAACAGCAGGACAGCCTATTATCACTGCACATTTTCCATGGCTGTGCAAACCTCTGTAGGCTATTTTATTGCTAATAGAACTGTAGAGAAATAGTGGTGATTTTACGACTCTTTTTAAAATGGAAATTCATGTTTGAGAAATACAACTGGGGAAGAAACAGATGTAAACCACTTAAGCATTTGCAGAAAATTGAGATGCATGCTCTTATTTACAGAGCCACGATGCTGCCATCTCTTCATTTTCAAAACTAAAATAAGCAATCTGTTTGCCAGGGGAGATGAGAAGCAGTAAACTTGCACATTTTACCACAACTCCTCTACAAAGCAGTGGGCAGTGCGGATGCTTCTGTGCTTAATGATTCAGACGAAATGTGACAACAAATTTTCCCGCCCAGATTTTATTGTCTATAACACATTCCTCTTCTGTAATATATACAAGTAACATGCACGTGGGAAATTTTTTAGCATAACTACGAATCCAGATTCACATTATATTACAAAAGCTGCAATGATTACATAACACATTAATTTTTATTTAAAATTATCTGGGTATTGATTTTAAAAATCAACTAGCAACTGGATATTTACAAACAACCATTAATGATGATTTATAGCATAGTCCAACAGGCATTTTGCCAAGAAGTACAAGCTTATAGTGGTCAACTTAAAATATGATATCAAAGATAATATTATTAGTTACAAGGGTAGAAGCATTCCGGATAAACTATGAGTATTTTTATATTTAAGGTCAGGTCCAAAAGACGTGTAATAATAAGGAGATGCTTCTAAACGAGGGATGATGTTACTGGGAGCTCTTAGTTTAAGTTCAGAGGTACTCTGAAAATGCTGAGTTCAGACTGTCCCTTTCCTGTAAACCTATAGACTGGAGAAGAAGAGATAATGAAGAGAGCAAAGGGAATATTCAGAAAGTGAGAGGTATTCAGAAAGTGCCAGAGCCCACTGCAACAGCATTGCTAAGAAGGCATTAAAAGTGGTTAACCTAATCTTGTGTAGCTTCTTCTCTGGTAATATTGTACTTCTAACTAGAGCATATAAAACATTTGCTAGACCAATTCTCGAATACAGCTCATCTGTCTGGAACCCACACTACATATCGGACATTAATACAATTGATAATGTCCAGAGATATTTCACGAGAAGAGTACTACACTCCTCCATTCGCAACAGAATACCTTATGCCACCAGACTTGAAATTTTAGGCCTAGAAAACTTAGAACTACGCCGCCTTCGATCTGACCTAAGTGCAGCACACAAAATTATATGCCCCAAATTATATGCTGTCATGAAGGCAAAGGTAAAGGCTTTTTTATGCTTCTAGCCCATCTTTTCTCAGAAGCACAAGCTGTCCAGATATTTAGGAGATCTGTAAAGCCTTCGACTCAGTGGTGCATGACAAACTACTGTTGAAACTAAGTTCTTACCTATGTGATCATATTAAAATCAGCTGTGTCCTCTTCGCTGATGACATAAAATTATTTAACACCACTGACAATGCTGCTGCCCTACAAAGCGACCTTGACTATGTGTCTGAATGGTTGCATAATTGGCAACTCCAAATCTCAACAAATAAATGCTCTGTGCTACACATTAGCAAAAAAGATCAGAACACCAAATACAAGCTGGGCGGAAACGATCTTGTAGACGACCCTCGCTATGTCAAGGACCTAGGAGGACATCTCAAACGATCTAAGCCCCAGAGCTCACTGTAACAGCATTGCCAAAAAGGCATTAAGAATTGTTAACCTAATCTTGCGAAGTGTCTTCTCTGGTAACATTGTATTGCTAACTAGGGCATACAAAACCTTTGCCAGACCAATTCTTGAATACAGCTCATCCGCCTGGAATTCACACTGTGTATCGGACATTAACACTATTGAGCGGGTCCAGAGGTATTTCACGAGAAGAGTACTCTACTCCTCTACTCACAATAGAATCTCTTATGCCACCAGACTTGAAATTCTGGGCTTGGACAATCTGGAACAGCACCGCCTGCGGTCCGATCTAAGCATAGTACACAAGATTGTCTGCTACAATGTCTTACCTGTCAACGACTTCTTCAGCTTCAACCACAATAATACACGGGCAAACAATCGATACAAACTCAAGGTAAACCACTCCAAACTCGATTGCAGAAAATACGACTTCAGCAACAGAGTGGTCAACGCCTGGAATGCTCTACCCGAATCCATTGTTACATCCTCACAGCTTCAACCTCAAACTGTCTACCGTGGACCTCACCCCATTCCTAAGAGGTCCGTAAAGGGGGCGTGCATAAGCGCACCAGCATGCCTACCGTCCTTGTCTTACTGTCCCCATTTATCTGTACTAACTTCCTTTGTTTATGTTTATACCTATACCTGCTATCTTGTACATGTTTGACAAATAAATAAATAAATAAATAAATAAATAAATAAATAGTCAGTGCTCTGACATAACTAGAGCTATAATCCAAAAATATTTGAAGGATGCCAGTTTAGAGACCCTGAAGAATTAACCTATCTAGCTTTGCTCTTATGTTGGTCCACAACACAGCTCAACTTTTTCCCTTCCTTTCCTTAGAACAGTTTGTTAATTGTTCTTCTGAGTTTAAAACAAATCCAAAGCAACTTTCAAAAGTGAAGTTTGGGGGGGGGAGCTATTTAAAAATGCGAACATTCCAAACACTGTTAATTTGTAAAATATAAAACACATTATAAAACAGCAAAAAAGTACATCACCTTGTGAAAGCAAAAGAAAAAACAACTTTATTTCTGATTAAAATTCAGATCAAAAGAATAGTTGGATTGTCTAACTAAATTATATAAAGTAGGCAAATACTGAATAAATATTTAGCTGTACCCCATGAAAAATTACTGGATAAAAAATTCAGAGATACAGTAATATCCATGATACAGGCCCTAAAGCTATTTTCAATTTGCCTAATGTAATCCTCAAAAGAGAGAGAGAAAGAGAGAGAGTGAATAGTTTATATTTGGATATTCCCATGCAACTGTCATAAAAGGATAACATAAAAGGACAGATGTGAAAAAGCTTTTTGTCATGTAATCAGTTCATGATGTTGTAAATTCAGTATATAGGAACATATTCTGATATGGAAGGGAAATGTTATCTGATGTTTTAAAGACATGAGATGTGAATATTTAATTTCCCACAATGATGTTATTTGCCTGATAGACTATCTGAAGCTGATTTTTATGTGCAAAAATGTATTAATATGAAATATGCTCCAGCACAGTATTCTATTTTAACATGATATGCCTGGCATTATATGATCTGTTGTGATGATAGTAGCAGAAGACCTTCAACCTCACTTGAAGGAGACACCAATATTCTAGCAACGTCTATCCAAAAACCTCCTATTCTTAGGAGGTTTTCCAGAGAAAGATAGCTAGATTACTACTATTTGCCTAAATGCTCAAGCTTCTCTGTCCAAGCTGGGAACCTTTTAATCTCTACTGCCAAGAGACCACCTGATAAATAGTCCTTTGGACTCTCTTTTCTCTTTTCTATTTAAGCCCTAAATACCCGCTCTAAGAAAAACTTGGAAGAAATTTGCACGTGGTGAACTTGTATAGAAGTGAAGGGACATAATAATAGTAGACTAGGTAGAATTACTGGGACATAATAATAACTTGCTATTTCGCTTCTGTAAGAATTGCTTTACTCCTGTAACAATTAGAATTGCCTCTGCCATTTGCTTCTATCAGTGATCTAACTCCTGTTATCTTGTTTTTGTGTACAACTCAGTGCCTGGTGTGCAGTAGTGGGTTCTAAATCCCGTCGCTACCAGTTCGTGCACGCGCTTGCGCGCTGTTGCAGAAGCTTCTGCGCATGCGCAGAAACGTCCTGGGTGGGTGGGCGGAGCCTCCCGCCACCACTGCTACCAGTTCACTGAACCGGGCCAAACCGGGAGCAACCCACCACTGCTGGTGCAGAATATGTCATAGCTTGGCAGGGTTACACCGGGCAAATACCTGTGTTGCTAAGCACTCAGCCCCCCTGTTCCTTGCTGCACATCCAATGCAGGGCTACAAGAAAGGCATGGGCCAGGGGGCCAGAATTGGGTACTAAGCTGATGTCTCTGAAGGTATAAAAGGACGCCATACCTTCCCCAAGGTGTGGCCTTTCACTGCATGCTCTTTGTCTGTATGTTGTGGAATGGTCTACCCAGTTCTTCTTTGTACAAATAAAAGCTGATATTTTTTCCAAGCCTCCTCTTGGGTCTCTCTCTTTCGCATTCTGATGACTCAAGTACATTTTGAGTACAGAATGAAGGCTTTATTGAGAAGAACATTCCATCCCGAGTGGGAAAATCCAGTCTCCTTCTGGCCTTTCAAATGCAGAAAGAAATTTTCATTTGCCCCAAACTCAGGGGTGAAATCCAGCAGGTTCTGACAGGTTCTGGAGAACTGGTAGCGGAAATTTTGAGTAGTTCAGAGAACCGGCAAATACCACCTCTGGCTGGGGTAGGAATGGAGATTTTGCAATATCCTTCCCCCAGGAGTGGGGAGGGAATGGAGATTTTGCAGTATCCTTCCCCCAGGAGTGGGGTGGGAATGGAGATTTTGCAGTATCCTTCCCCTGCCATGCCCACCAAGGCACGCCCACCAAGCCACACCATACCATGCCCACAGAACCGGTAGTAAAAAAAATTGGATTTCACCACTGCCCAAACTGCTTGTTTATTATGGTGGTCCTGTCCAGATGGTGGCTAGTCCTTGAACAGTCTACAGCTCCTCAGTCAATTTCTGCAGTTGCAGGAGGCAAAAATATAATTTAAACCCCTCAATTTACATTTTCAGTCCTTGGCTGCCATTGCTGCTCATGGCTGCAGCACCCATCTTAACTTAACTTAAATAATGCTATTCCTCCTCCTCTTCCTCCTCCCCCTCCTCCTCTTCCTCCTCTAAAAGGGTAACTGAGTGCAGAGACAGAGAAAGCAAAGAATTATGATTTTGAATTCAATTAGAGTAACATGTAACACAAGATGCTAAGTCACATTAAAATAGATGAGAAACAGAGAGAGAATAAAATACAGGTTGCCCTCGACTTTCAATAATTCATTCAGTGACCGAAGTTACAACAGCACGGAAAGAAGTGACTTATGACTGTTTTTCACACTTATGACTGTTGCAGAATTCCCATAGTCAAATAATCAAAATACAGACACTTGGCAACTGATTCATACTTGGAGTCATGTGGCCACCTTTTGTGACCTTCTGATATGTAACTTGAGGATTACCTGTATATAAAGAGTGCCTACTTCTTAAAAAAACTTTCCACGGCCCTAGCAGAACCTCTAAGCATAATTTTTGATAAATCTTTCAGGATCAGCTCCCTACCCAACCTATGGTCACTAGCCACGGTCATCCCTATCTTCAAAAAGGGAGACCCCAGCCTAGTTGAAAATTACAGACCAATCTCTTTATGTTACATCACCTGAAAAGTCATGGAATCAATCATTAACCAATCCATTACCCTCCACTTAGAGACAAACAACCTACTCTCTCACAAACAATTGGTTTCAGAAAAAATCTATCCTGTAATCTGCAACTTCTACACTGTAAAAACATATGGACTACACAACTCGACCAGGGCAAAGCAATAGACACAATTTACATAGACTTCTGCAAAGCCTTTGACTCAATGGTACACAACAAACTAATTCTAAAAGTAAAATCTTATGACATTTCTGGACCCCTGCACAAATGGATAACTGTGTTCCTGTCAAACAGGAAACAAGTGGTCAAAATAGGAAAAGCTTTATCAAACCCTGTATATGTTAACAGCGGTGTCCCCCAAGACAGTGTTTTAGGACCAACTCTCTTTATTCTTTACATAAATGACCTTTGTGATAATATAAAAAGCAACTGCATCCTCTTCGCAGATGATGTAAAACTATTCAACACCACCGACAATACTACTACCCTTCAAAAAGACCTTGACTATGTATCAGAATGGTCAAACAAGTGGCAACTTCAAATCTCAATCAACAAATGCTCAGTCTTACACATTGGCAAAAATAATCAGAACACAAAATACAAACTAGATGATCATGACCTTGTTGACGAT
>QLTV01000448.1:1514595-1525951 GCA_003457575.1 Thermophis baileyi
CCTCTGTTCGCAACAGAATACCTTATGCCACCAGACTTGAAATTCTGGGCCTAGAAAATTTAGAACTACGCCACCTTTGATCTGACCTAAGTGTAGCACACAAAACTATCTGCTACAATGTCCTACCTGTCAATGACTACTTCAGCTTCAACCGCAACAATACACGAGCACACAATAGATACAAACTTAACATAAACCGCTCCAAACTTGATTGCAAAAAATACGACTTCAGCAACAGAGTGGTCAATGCCTGGTATACATTACCTGACTCTGTAGTTTCTTCCCCAAACCCCCAAAACTTTAACCTTAGACTGTCTACCGTTGACCTCACCCCATTCCTAAGAGGTTTGTAAGGGCATGCATAAGTGCACCAGCGTGCCTACCGTCCCTATCCTAACGTTCCCATGTATTCGTAAAATATCATGTACTTATAACCATGCTTGTACTTCTTATATATAAACAATCATGTTTATACTTTGTCTGTAATCATATACACGCTTGACAAACAAACAAACAAACAAACAAACAAATAAATAAATAAAATAAATAAATATGGATAGATGGGAGTTATTAAACATTTGGATAAAGGTGAATGTTCTCAAAGTGAATATTATTCTCAGATTAATTTACATTCTGAGATGAATTCTTGTTAAATTTCTGAAAAATCTTTTCAGAAAAAAAACCTCTTTAGAAAATTTCTTTGGGGCTTCTTCAATTCCAAGAATATCTTTACCCAATTGCAATTACAAATTATTGAAAGTTGATTCAGTTTTTCAAATCTGGAGTTATATCATCAAGATTACCTATTGTCAAGTGTTAAATAATAAAAATAATCAATTGCTGTTAATTTTCTAATCTGGACATTCTGGATTATGCATGCAGTATATAGCATTTTTATTTGGATGGATAATAACAGTATATAGATGTAATAGAGCTGTAACAGTCTCTGGAAACAATCATATCAATTAGAAAACTATGAAATGGGGTGTCTAAAAACATGCTCATTTCCCATGCTAAATTGACGTTATGGGAAATCCAATATTAAAAATTGGGGAAAAGATGGTTATATGAAAAATTGGAAAAAAGCAGAGACATTGACTGAACCAAATGATTGATGATGAGGATGATTTTTAATATATGCTACCTATAAGACAAACATTTGTCAGATGCAACTCTATTGCAATATTTCAACATTGTTGGGATAGCAGCATTTTCAGCTTCTGAGAGACCTGAGATATTACAACAAATAGTTAAATCTTTTAAAACAAAAAACCCTACTATTAGCTTTTATAGATATTTGTATGCAGATGTTAAGATATGCATGGAATAAAGAACTAGAAGTTCCTATATTGTTTGGGATGGGAGAGAGTCTTAACTTCTACAGTAAGATTATCAGTGGTCCTCAAATTACAATTTATACAACAAAAATAATATTATGCTTTTATTAGGCTCCATTACATTTGCATACAAAGGGATTGCCTAGGATTGTAGACAGTAGACATTTTGTTGAAAATGTAATAAAGACAATGCTTTTTTTAAAATACATGGTTTTACAATGTTCTATGTTTACTAAGTTCTGACAGAAAATAGTTTACTACATAAACATAACCTGATTGTGTGTCAAAAGCTACGTTTTTGAATTAAATACCTAGTATATGGAATTTGTCAACTGAAGTATGTTAAATGGATTCTCCGTGCCCCTACTAAAGCTAAAAAACTATTATCTTTCCATGATATTTCAGGTCTGATTTGTGCATAATACAGTAGGTTTAAAAAATTTGATCATTATTTAAGTGTACTAGAAAATATTCTACTAAGAATAACAATTTGAAGAGGAAAGTAAAGGTTTCCCTGTCCAGGCATGTCTGACTGTAGGGCGCAGTGCTCAACTCTGCTTCTTGGCTGAGGAAGTCAGAATTGTCTGAAGATATTTTCCATGATCAGGTGACCAGCATGACTATATGCTGAGGCACATGGAACTTTGTTACCTTCCCACAGAAGTGGTACCTATTTATCTTTGAGCCGTGGTGGTGCAGTGGTTAGAGCGCAGAACTGCAGTCTACTTCTGCTGATCACCGGCTGCCAGTTGTTTGGCAGATCGAATCTCACCGGCTCAAGGTTGACTCAGCCTTCCATCCTTCTGAGGTGGGTAAAATGAGGATCCAGATTGTTGGGGGTAATATGCTGACTCTGTAAACCGCTTAGAGAGGGCTGTAAAAGCACTATGAAGCGGTATATAAGTCTAAGTGCTATTGCTAGTGCTATCTACTTGCCTTCGCATGCTTGCCTTCGCATGCTAGGTTGGCAGGAGCTGGGGCAAGTAACAAAGCTCACTTCCTTGCACAGCACTTGGGTCTCAATGCTGGGCTGTCAGTCCTCCAGCTGACAAGCTCAGCATCTTTAACTGCTGAGCCATCACACCCCATTTGAAAGGTAATGATTACTTTACTTTGATTTTTGCAATGAGTGTATTTTTAATTATCTTGATGTCTGGAGTGTGTGTGCATATGCACATGTGTGTAAGTTTGTCTTGTACCAGCTTTCTCTCTAATGTCACATTTCAATGTATCTACTGAAAGCAGCATACAAAATGATGTGCCTCCTATTGCAAAATCAAGCAAAACTTGGGACAGGAACATTTAAGTAAGACTGATCCATCGGTCAAAATATTTTATGGGGAAGTCAGGCTATGCTAAACCCAGAATATATGCAACCACATGCTGTCATTTTACTAGATTCCTTTGACAGACATGTTTGAATCTTGTGACACTGCATTATAAATTTATAAAATTAATGCAAATATAAAATTCAAACAATACCATAAAAAATGACCTATCATGCTAAAGCAAAGGGTCTCGATAAAATATTAAACAATATCTTTCCGTACATTTAAGAGACTATACCCCAAAATGCAACAAGAATGTAGAAGTAACTTCCTAGAAGCGCTTAATAGAGTCCTCTTATTAAGGCAGATGAGAGACCAAGAGCAAATAGAACAATTGACTTTTCTCCTACAGCAAATCCTCCCACCAGGTTGTAGCATCTCAATTCTTACCAAGCAGGATTATACTTATTTTTCAAGCCAACAGCCATTCTCAGCAACACTATAACTAAAGCATGGATGAAGCTGGGCTAAAATTTACTCAGTTTAATTAAAATTAAGTTAATTAAGTGTGATTAATTAATCATGTTTTACAGAGCTGTTCATGTTAGAAAAGAACACATTCTTTGGAAGCAGCCTCACTTTTTTTAGGCACCAAAGTAACCCTAAAAAAAGACGTTGATGCTTTAAGGAATATGCTGAAAAATTGAATGAAAGTATTGGTTTCAGTTTGCATTATGTTCTCTCTTCTATGATTCAACTTGTTTGTTTCTGAGAACTTGGAACAGTGAATTAAAATGGAAAACTTAACATTCTGATTATAAATTAAAAAAATATGTCCTCCAAATACATAGTTCTCCTTTTTTGTCTAATAGCAATGAAAACATTGTTTTTCAGGGCAGCCAAATATAATAGTAGTTCAGTGAGCAACTTGGATGAGATTTTTTTTGTTTTCATTGTTTGCGCAAGATCATTTCTTAGGTGAACAAAGAGATTATATTTTTCTAAGAGAGACATCCATGAAAGTCTGCATGGAAAGAGTGGAGACTGAAAGCAACTCTCTTAACTCTCGCCCATATATATTCTTCTTGCAATGAAAGGAACAGAATGGAACAAGTTTAAAAACAATTAGTACACGTGGTGTTCATTCTTGGCTCATTCTATATCCTTTTCTGCCTGAGAATGCTCAGCAGTCTTTCATGAAAAATGTTTTTGAACTAATGAGGTATATTTGCATTCCCTTTAGAATGGATTTGGAATTTTTCATCTAAGCTGTGCCATGAAAAATGGATGTGTTTTTCACAGAGGTAATTTGAACATAAACCATCACATCAATGAAAAGACAACCTTTGCAGAAGCTTTTTAACTTAGCTCATTCCATTTGTTTTCACTGGGGAAGGTCAGACATACACAAGGGATGTAAATTTCATGCACAAAACCTAGATGCTGATGAGATTTGTTTTTGTAGATAATCTGTAGCAGAGAAATTTTTCATAATGTCATGGCAAAATAAATTAAAATGTTCATCTTCATATGGCTGGTTCCATTGCATTAAAATAAATGTTGCAAGCTCATTTAATTAGTATAGTTAGGAATGTCTCTTCCCTGCTTCACTGACTCTCCAAATCACAAGTTAATTTGTCAAAATCAGACCATTGTTTTTCCTTCATTCTTCATTACGGCAAAAGACAGCCCTATTTAAATAAATGTTTATGCTACAGAGAGCAGAATGGCGAACAATCCCAAATATTTTCATAAACCAATGTTAGAAAAGTTTGGTGCATACAGTACAAAGATACCTGGGTAGGATCAGGAGAAGTTGTTGGATCTTTGACTAGATGGATTTAAAAAAATCAAGCAGTTCCTTGTAAGCAATCATACTTTTGTACCATTTCTCATGCAGGCAGTTAAATAGAATTGGAAACAATTTATCTCAGTGTATCCAAAGACAATGGATGGTATGAGACACAGTCCTATAAATTATCCTACTCATATTATCCTATTCTTACCCTTCAAGACTCTTGGTTAATCTATTATTTTGTATTATGCTGTTATCATGACTGTATCACCAATCCCATTAGTATGTAGTATAGCTTCCTTACTAGGATATGAGTAGTATAACTTCTCCATTAAGTGCATGATCAAATTATCAAGACAACCCTCCTAAATTTTTTTTATAAACAATAAGTTGGAGTAAGAGGCATAGTGGAAAAGAAAAACAGTAAATAAAATTGGAATTACAATATAGCTACACAGTGAAGGGACTTGATGTTATAATTTCTAAAGCACTTATATAAAGTGTCCCTAAATGCTATTTTTAATGTGTCCAAAAGAGGAAATTATGAATAAGTAGAGAGTAACCATATTCATACTATCTGTAAATCAAATCAAATAAAAATGAGCTTTTCTGAGCAACAATAATTAAGAATAATTCCCATATACTTTTTAAAGTGAGTGCTATTGGAATGCCATTCAAAGCCAAATGTGGCCCTCAATCTCCCAAAAGAGCTTCAGTACTGAATTATTATAAGAATCCAACCCTTCAATAGCAGTGGCTGGCAAGCTAAGACTGGTATGTCAGTTGTGATCTTGTAGAGCAGTAGGTACTGAGAAAATCACTCATACCTTTGCCACTCTGTGACTAGTTTGTTTTAATTTGCTTTAATAGTCTTTAAATTAAATTGCATTTAATTTAATAATTGAATGCTCTTAAAGACCATGGAATCTTTATTGATGCAAAATGGCCCTACTAAACAGTTATGGTACTGCCATGTTATACTGCCGTTGCATTTGTTATCAGTATGTTTCCAAATGCAATTCAAGGTGCTGGTTGCTACCTCTGAAGCCTATGCCTTTCCCAAGTAGATTTTATTATTTCAGAATATTTCTATTGTGGAAATTCTGCCCATTTATTCTTAGATTTTAGAAAAAAATGAAATATCCTTTGAAGTTCCTCGCCTATCCTGAGATCTGATGGGAGAAGGTTTGATAGTAGAAGTAATCCTTGACTTATGACTAGTTGTTTAATGACAGCAACTGGAGTTAGAATGAAAAGGCTGCTTTATGGCAATTTTGATCATTGTAAAAAATTGTGGTTACCCCTACATTCACATGAACGTATTTTAGGTGCTTGACAACCGGGTCTCATTTATAACTGGTTGTGAAAATGCCCATTCAGGAGAGTAGATTCATACTTATCACTGTATGATTTGTTTAACCACTGCGTAAAATCAGTTTCAATCATGTGGGTGCCTCAACTTACAACTATCATGGCTTAAAACTGAGATTCCAGCCACAATTGCAGTCATAAGATGAGGGCTACCTTGAGGCATTTTTATGGAGATTCCCCTCCTTTTGGAATTGCTTGCTAGTAAAAAGTGGAGCGCAATTGCATGGACCCTCTATAATGGTTTTACTGTTTTGTATTACCATTATATATTAATGTAATAATATACAGTATATTAATTGTTTTAATTCTGTTTTATATTTATATACTATCTATAGACTCTTAGAGTTAGGGTCACCAATAAACCTTATCAATAAAATGTAAACAAAAATATTGTAAATAAAAAAATTGAACTAATAAAATAGATTTTTCAGTTGTAAGTGGTAGCGTAAAATGTATAATGGCAAAAGCCAATGTTGGAGAGTCTGGGAATTTTAGCTACAGTACATCTGGATGATTCTAAGTTGGGGTTGGCTGCTTTAGAGGTTCTTTCTGGCAGATAGGTAGTGAAATAATTGCAAGATTCTTAAATATCCATCAGCCCTTCAAAATCAGCCTGTTATTACAAGTAATAGAGTTTCTGTTTGGCTCAATAGCAGCATGGTGGTCTAGTGGTGAAGATGCTTATCTCCCACTCAGAATGCTGAGGGTTCAATCCTAGACATTGGCAGACTTTTCTCCCTCAGGGCACAAAGAGAACATATCTGCTGTGAATTCCATGTTGGCATCAGGAAGGGCATCCAGCCAGTAAATGCTCAGCTCCATTCAGTTGACCTGAGTCTACCCCAAAGTGTCGTTAAAAAAAAGGGGTTGAGCCTTTGAAAAATGTGGCATGTTTACATTTTTAAATATAATCCAAATGAAACAAACTATTGCTTTCTCATTAACCTCCTCAATGAGGGATTCTGATTTTTTTTTAAAAAAAAGCATGATGTACTTTTTTCTTTTCTCAATGTTTTCAACATGTCTTCCTTGATTATTTCTTTGTATAGCTTGTCACATAGGCTGTACTGTGGAGTGCTAGCATCCTTTTGATTAGGTTCCTTGGCAAAGCAATATGTTAGTGACTTTTAGAATCCATTCCCACTATGAATCTGGTGGTGCTACAGTCTGGGGGAGGGGGATCAATGTTATTTTTCCAGCATCACAATGCCCCTGAGACCAGCTTTGTGCCATTAATAAATGATGTTATTACCAAGGAACTTGAATCAGGTGCAGCTTCATGAGTTTCTGGCAAGAGCACATTATGTAACAATGCTGAGCATGTTGACAATGACACCTTAGAGAAGATTTATACTCAAGTAATAAGAAGAAAAATAGAATATTTCTTGGCAAAAATCTAAGTACCTATTGATCTTGGCAAAGAAGGTAAGTGACAACATGAACACCACGATATCATCATATATGCATCCCCATTTTTCCAAGATGGTGGTTCGTTATGGATACCTCAAATAGCACCCTTCTTTTTATTTGCATGTGTTGTATGGAAAAATATATTAAAAATGAAAGGAAAAAAGAGAGTTCAAGACCTTGAGAAAACCTGTTTGGCTGTACTCAAAGATCTCTTCATGCTTTCAGTTTAGCCTTAAGTCCAGAGGTGTCCACAGAGTGTGATCCAAAAGTCAAAAAGGCCACCATTTGAAATCTATCTGTTTTTTACTTTTTACTTACTTATGGGTGGGTTGAATAGGTGGATTTCCACATTACCAACTTCATCAGTGATTGTATCCAGCAAGGGTACAAGGGTACCTGGCAGATAATATTATATAATTAATAGTAGTTGTATTTTTAGTATAGTATTTTTTATTTGTGTTTATACTAAGAATAGTACAAGGCCTATAATGCCATGCTAGAGATGAAAGTATAAAACAAAGAACAAAGGGACATGGTAATTTAAGTTCAGTTATTCAAAGCTGTATTTGAAGTTGTTCAAAAGTCTTAATGCTCCTTAAAGCAGAACATCACCCCAAACACCCAAAAATCAGTTAAAACTAGTCCATCCATTTGCACATCTAGATTATATAATTACAATTACCAAGAGTTTCTGGCTGCCCAAAAGAATGCAGTGTAAATCTGTATTTTTCCCCCCTGACATATCTGATGATAGTATATGGTAGATGGTAATTGCCTAGGAATAAGATTTAGGGGCTATAACTTAATGTAGAGTTGAATTCAATGTATATCTGTTATGAAAAAGGCAAAGACTACATTGGGAATGACTTGAAACTAAAACAGCAGTTTTGCCGGCCTTTATATAAACCTAGGATACAACCAGATTTGAAATATTATGTAAAGTTCTTGTCACTACAGTTCATATTTTAGAACTGGAAGAGGTGTAGGAAAGGGCAGAGAAACTGATCAAGGAGCTGAAGCAAGTAATGGGATTTAACCCAGGTGTATAAATTGATGTATGATGAAGAGAAACCTAGGGACAATCCTATGAAGCTGAATGAGGGAGATTCGAGACAGAGAAAATGAAGTGTTTCTTCACACAGCAGGTAATTAAACTATGAAATTTACGGTCAGAAGATGTAATATCAGCCATCTATTTGGACAGCTTCAAAAGACTTTAAACAATTATATTTGCCTCTCATCATAAATAATAATAGAGCCATTTTAACGTAATGAGTGAATTACAAAATACTGTACCCAGCTTTCAGTGGCTGGTACTGCAGATGAATGTCTAGAAATTTCCACTTTGAAAGATACAAGTTTTACTAGCTGATAAAATACTGACATGAAGACACCATGGCAAATACAAGCACTACCATGAAAAAAAAAAAAGCTAGTTATTGAGTCTTCATCAAATAGATCTCTGTCAGAAATGGCATGAAAACGGCCTTCTTTGACAACCTAAATGGGTTAAATCATACAGAAAAAGGATTATTATTTCAGTGACTTTGATACCAGCCTTGGGCAGTTATCAATAATAAAATCTTAAACTCCATTCAATAGCTAAAGATTTTGAAATATAATTGTGTTACAGGTATAGAAGACTTGATTTCTCAGTTTCCTTTAATCTGTGATAGAAAATCAGCAGAAAAAAAGATAAATAGTTATGTGGTAGTTTGACACTGAATACTGCTGCAAGTTTTAAAATAGAAATTCAGAGACTCCATGAATCTTGAGTCCATGAATTGATTGATTGATTTCAATCAATTTATATGGCCGCCCATCTCCCAACAATAACTCTAGGCACCTAACATAAAGTTAAAATGTAATAAAAACAACCAATAACAATAAATATACACATAATGGCAGCTGAGAACAGCAACAATCCCTACAATGACACCCACCTTTCTCTTCCCAATATCTGGCTACCTATATCTGAAGATTCCCATAAGGACAGAAGTCATGTTTTCTACTTTTGTTGTACCTTCTAGTCAGTTTTTAACTCCTGGAAACTGCCTAAACTAGTCCCTGGAGTTTTCATGCCAAGATTTCAGAAATGGTTTGCCATTGCTTTCTTCTTCCTAGGGCAGAGAGAGAATGAACTGGCCTAAGGTCATCCAGTTGCCTTGATGCCTAAAGCAGGATTAGAATTCATGGTTTCCCATTTTCTAGTCCAGGCCATAACCATTACATAGACTGGCTTTTAAAGACTGCCAGCCCTTCTTCAAATTCTCCAGGCACTCACAATTTAACTAGTTGTTTCCAAGCAACCATTCCAACTGTGTTTTAGTCTTTAAGCTTTTTCAGAATCCAAAGTGATGGAACATGATGAGACAGGTAGAAATGCAGAGGTGGGTTCCTGCCGATTTGGACCGGCTCTATAGAACCGGTAGCGGGAATTTCCTCCCGCTCACCAAACCGGCAGTGATGGCTGGCTGGACACACACACCCCGAACTGGCTCTCTTGGTGGCGCCGTAGGCGCTGCCATCTTGTTCTTTGCTTCTGCGCATGCGCAGAAGCTTTTTTTTGCTTTTGCGCATGCGCAGAAGCTTGGTTTTTAGCACTGCACATGCACGCATGCACGCGCAGTGCGCAAGGTGCGCACGCCCACGCGGCGCATGAGGAAGTGAACCGGCAGTGAGGTAAGTCAGAACCCACCCCTGTAGAAATGTGAAGATACCTGAATATTGTCCCTAAAGTTATAGCCATAGCCAATCTACTCTTGCATCTTGCTATGAAATCATGTATTTGCAAACCCTTGGTCTGATTGAGACTTCAGATGTAGGCAACTATTATCAGACCTGCTCAATAATTAATGGCCTCACTGCATATTAAAAGTGTGCCCTTCCCCATCATCCAGCCAACCTTACCAGTTTTCAACATTGTCTTCTACTCCAAGAACATGAATCCTCATATTTTGAATGACTGCCATTCCCACCTCCATACTTTTGGTTAATTAACTTAGGAGTTATTTTGTCAGATAAGGTTGTTTACAGTTAACCAGTGATGATTCATCTCCTTTATTCCGCAGTTATATTGCTGAGTCGATACATATAAACCAGAGTGAAAGCCTTTGCTAAAGACACCCAGGTTACACTGCCAGCAAAACACACACACAGACACACACACACACAGATACAGACACAGACACAGACACACACAGACACACACACACTTCTTGGTTGGACAGTACTGAGGAGTTTAAAACAAATTCAGAGTTATTTAAACTTAATTTATTGCCAGGAAAATAAACCCTCTGATGCTATTAATTTTTTTTTAATCTGGGCTATCAAATGTCACACACTACTGCCTTTCAATGTAAGGTCATTGGAAACAACATATCAGGGGTGTCACCAACACAAATCAAATGAAATTCCCTTAAAAATAAAAATGTCATGGTTAGAATAATAGGCAATAGTTATTTCATACTATGAAAGATTTCTAATATATCAAGAGTTCACCTTTTTCCTCTTTATATCATTTTAAGCACGAAATACAGTTCTGTTTAGCAGATAGAAAATAAGGACAGTTTACAGGCTCAGGGTAAAGGCACTGGTAGGAAAAGTAGGTGGGATTCATTACCACTATGGAAATATCTATTAGAAAATATTTTCTTTTAAAATCTCTTAAATAATTGGACATTTACATTTCATATGCAGTATGCCCTTCTAGCCAGGGATGTTCCTTAATTCAGAAATCAGGAGAAATTTTAATTCCATTGAAAGCAGAATTTATGCTAGTGATAGGTCAGAATTTCAGTGTTCCTAGTTTGTTGTTCTTGCTGTGTGGTCATGCATACCTTCTGCTTATTCTCATTTAGAGGTGTTTCCCCGAAAATAAGACCCTGTCTTATATTTTTTTTGAACCCTGAAATAAGCGCTTGACCTTATTGCCATGCACTCAAAAGCCTGATTGGGCTTATTATCAGGGGATGTCTTATTTTGGGGGAAACAGGGTACCGTGTTTTCCTGAAAATAAGACCCTGTCTTATATTTTTTTGAACCTTAAATAAGCGCTTGTTCTTATTGCCATGCACTCAAAAGCCCAATTGGGCTTATTATCAGGGGATGTCGTATTTGGGGGGAAACAGGATAGCTCTATTTTTGAGCAGTTTGCTTTGTTAATTTGATTTGGA
>QLTV01000448.1:1526159-1537713 GCA_003457575.1 Thermophis baileyi
GACCCTGTCTTATATTTTTTTTGAACCCTGAAATAAGCGCTTGGCCTTATTGCCATGCACTCAAAAGCCTGATTGGGCTTATTATCAGGGGATGTCTTATTTTGGGGAAAACAGGGTAAAATAATCAGAAACAAAGCAGAAACTGAACCTGGACTCTCTATCACTACAAGCAAACCAGAAACTAAAAAAAAAAAAAAATAGCTTCAATTCCTGGTTTGAGAGTTTAAACACACTCTGAGGGTAGTCACTGAAACAATCCTGAGAACTTTATCACTGGCATGTACTTTGCAGGATGGGACCTCCTCTCTTTATCTTTGTAACTCATTTTCATTTCGACTGGTAGGCTCAAACTTAAGCTTCCCATCTTACAATGAAATACTTCTAAAACACTTATATGTCTTATGTGCCAAACAAAGATTAAGTTGTTGACAATGACGAAGTGTGTGCATCAAGTCTGTAGACTCCCAATGGTGTTATAAAATATAGCGCTGGATTCCAGAAATCTGAAATATTTGTGATGAGCATAGCTTTTTTCCCTTTAAATTCTGAAGTTACAACCAGCTCCTGCTCACATGACAGACACCTGCAACCCTGTCAACAGTTTACAGTCAAAACGTGTTTCTGTTGCTGTTTTACATTAATACTGTATATAAAACTGACAGACTGAAAACAGGCTTGCTAGACATTCTCTTTCCCTACTTTACATATAATGTCAGAAGTAAAATTAGTCTTCAACTTACAACTGTTCTTTTAAGAATGGTCTGAAATTACAACAGCCACTGTCGTAAAGGCTGCTTTATGGCATGTAAAGCAATTCCCACCATCGCAAAACATTGCACCAGGGAATTACCTGAGGTTTGGGAAAGAGCTGATGTGGTTCCCATCTAAAAAAAAAAAGGAGGGGGGAGCAGACCAAGGAAACTACAGACCAATCAACTTAACATCAATACCTGGGAAGATACTGGAAAAGATAATCAAACAACAGATCTGTGAACATCTAGAAACAAATACAGTTATAACTAGTAGCCAGCATGGGTTTGTTAAAAACAGATCATGCCAAACCAATCTTATTACATTCTTTGACAAAGTGACTAAATTAATAGACCAGTGAATGCTGTGGACATAGTATACTTAGACTTCAGCAAGGCATTTGACAAAGTAGACCACAAACTACTTCTTGGTAAACAAGAAAAATGTGGGACAGACAACATCACCACCAGATGGATTTGTAACTGGCTGACGAACCATACTCAACGAGTCGTCCTTAATAGTACTACATCTACATGGAGGGAAGCAAGCAATGGTGTACCACAGTGTTCCTTCTTAAGCCCAGTACTCTTTAATATCTTCATAAATGACTTAGATGAGGGAATAGAAGAGGAACTCATCAAATTTTCAGATGATCCTAAGCTGGCAGGACTAGATAACACCCCAGAAGACAAAAGCTCAGGATCCAAAAAACCCTTGACAGTATTGAACAATGGGCCCTATCCAAAAAATGAAATTTAATGTGGAGAAAAGCAAGTTTTACACTTGGGCAAGAAAAACCAAAGGAACAAGTACAGATTATGAAAAACCTGGCTCAAAAACAGTAACTGTGAGAGGGACCTTGGAGTCTTAGTGGACGATCACTTAAACATGAGCCAGCAGTGTGTGGCAGCAGCCAAAAAAGCTAATACAATCCTTGGTTGCATAAACAGAGGCATCAAATCAAAATCATGTTAAGTATTAGTACCACTTTATAAAGCCTTAGTAAGGCCACACCTGGAATACTGCATCCAATTTTGGTCACATTACAAAACAGATGTTGAGAATTTGGAAAAAGTGCAAAGAAAAGCAACTAAGATGATTAAAGGCCTGGACACTAAAACATATGAAGAATGGTTGCAGGATTTGGGTTCTAGAGTCTAGAGAAAAGAAGGACTAAGGGGGACATGATAGCAGTATTCCAATATTTAAGAGGTTGCCACAAGAGGAGGGGGTCAAATTATTTTTCAAAGCACCAAAGGGCAGGACAAGAAACAATGGATGGAAACTAATCAAGGAGAGAAGCAACCTGAAATTAAGGAGAAACTTCCTAACGGTGGGAACAATTAATCAATGGAACAGCTTGCCATCAGAAGTTGTGGGTGCTTCATCACTGGAGGTTTTTAAGAAGAGACTGGATAATCACTTATCTGAAATGGTATAGGGTCTTCTGCTTGAGCAGGGGGTTGGACTAGAAGGCCTCAAAGGTCCCTTGCAACTCTATTCTGATTCTAATTCATTCTCACATGATCGCAATTCAGTCACTTGGCAAACAGCTTGCATTTACAATCAGTAGCAGCATCCTACGGTCCAATGATTGCAATTTGCAACTATTTTTGTAGTTTTTGGCAAGAACATTCATTGCAGAAAATGAATTCACTTAATGATCATGTGATTTGCTGTAATAAAAATGGCAATAAAATCAAGGCCATGTCATAAGGTGCCTCAACTTACAACTTCAAAGACTTGTGACAGAAATACTGATCCCTATTGTGCTTGTAAGTCAAGGACTCCCTGAGATGTTTAAAAGGGTTTGCTATATGCTTTGGGAAAGTTAATGTATAGATACAAGGAAAGACAGAGAAAGAAATAAAGAAAAACAATCTAGCAATTTTATTAGACTGTGTCCAGAAAGTAGACTGCAAGCTATAATAAAGTAATGTTTATTTAATAAATATGATTGGATCAAAAAGATATGAATCTATGGAAATGAAACAACTTCTTGAAAAATAAGCCAAGGTCATGATAGAATAGCAGGCTAGGAAGGTGGAAAGATGGAGAATGTTTACCCTAAAAGTTGCTAGCAAATAACTCATGAAATATGCAAGATGCATCTCATAGATAATTGTCTAATTAACATAATGACTACTAAACACAAATCGAGATGACCAGTCAATAGTATCGAAAAATTAGTTTTTTGCATTTCTTTGCTGCTATATGATGGTGGTCAACATTGTTGCATTCCAAATCTGGTAGCCTTACTTTATTTATTTCCAATAAATTTCTAATAGCTACTGTTCTGCTTATCCAAATTCCTGAGTTCCTGAATATTTCCATCCAGTTGAGAGCTACTTATTTACAACAAAAGACCGTTCAAAGAATGTAACGTGCAGTCTATATATAAGTTAGAATGAAGATTTTGGGACAATTTTCTAGGTTTGGGGGATAATTGGGGTTACTAATTGTATCCCTTCTTACTTCTTTATTCATTAGATGAAATGGCTACTAATATTTAAGGGAAACTCCCATTGCAATGATAAGACTTGCAGTGAGGAATTTCACTGGGAATAATAAAAGTAGCCATTTTCCACATGGATCCCTACAATATTCCATATCTTACAGTTGTTATTCTTTAAAGATACAGGAGTTGCATCTTTAATAGATCTAATTTTGTTCTTATGTGTAGTATGCTTCACTAGAGCCAGCTCACATAGTCAGCTGCCAATGTTCAATGTTGAGTTAGTTTTCATTGTGTATATACAGTGCCTGGTTTATTTCAATTTATTTCAATTTCAATCACAGATGCTTGCATGAATGGAGTTTAAAAAGCACTGCATTTAGGTTGAGTTGAAATGAATTTGTTCTGTGGTGACTCACATGCTTTAATTATTCCATGATGAATACACACACAAACACACACTTTAATTATTTAGCTAAATAGAAATAAAAAGAGGGCTGTGAAAATATCTACAGACCCCTCACATCCTGGACATAAATTGTTTCAACTTCTACCCTCAAAACGACGCTATAGGGCTCTGCACACCAGAACAACAAGACACAAGGACAGTTTTTCCCCGAATGCCATCACTCTGCTAAACAACTAATTCCCACAACACTGTCAAATTAACTACTAAGACTGTATTACTATTCTTCTTCTCACCCTTACTAGTACCTATCTCTTCCCACTTATGGCTATATCCATGTTGCTTGTATCTTTACAACTTATATTGTTCTTATTGTTTCCTAGTATAATTTGATTGCTTATTAGTATCCTATGACTATCACTAAGTGTTGTATCTTATGATTCTTGACGAATATATTTTATTTTTCCTTTTATGTACACTGAGAGCATATGCACCAAAGACAAATTCCTTGTGTGCCCAATCACACTTGGCTTATAAAGAATTCTATTCTATTTTTCACACTTAGATATAAATAAACTAATAAATGTTTATTGTATGAAATTCAACTATTGTTCTTTCCCCCACAAAGACTCTTCTATGCGATCGCAGGTATAAAATCATACAACAGATGAAAATTAGACAGCACTTTTTTAAATCCCACCAAGTGTCACCAGGAACATGAGCTTAATTTCCAATTTCCTGGCTAGCAAGGAGCATTTTGTTTAATTGTGCAGAGGACAGTTTTGCCAATGAGATTGGCTTGTACTTAACCCCTTTATTTCACAAAATAGAGGATAAATGTTCATGAGGAAGAGGAGGAAGAGCAGGGCATTTCCTTAGAAATATATTGGAGAAAAATCTAGAAGCAGCAGCTTATGAGTTCGTGTTCATTGGGTTATGACTTCACAGGTTTTTCTCATTCAGGAACAAGTTGAGGTTTGTTTTCTCTATTCAGGCAGGACACCAGAATATTTCATTTTCCAAAATTTATTATAGCTTTCCAAAGCCAGGTCTGGCATACATGGACATGCTAGTAAAACTCTGGGAGCAAGATTCTGGAACAAAATAAGAGTGTATTTATTATCAACTAACAATGCTTGAACTATGATGCGTGAAAACATGAATGGTTACAAAGAAACTCAAAGAAAGCAAACCTTTTCATAGTTCCACCCATCTAACTTACTTCTTCTCACATCTTTCTAACCATGATTATAATACAATAAAACTACTTCCTTTTAAAGTCTACTTGCTTGCTGTTAAATATTTGCTGCTATAGTTTAAACTCTTACTATGCTCAGGAATTTAAAAAATATTAATAATCAAATATTACAAATATTTATTACAATTCAAATTACTTGTTCATATATAACTTTTATTGTTTTATCAATGTATAAAATACAAATAAAAATAAAAATAGCACATTAAGGGAAGAAAAAAGAAAGGGGGAAAATATGAGGTACAAGGGAAGAAAGAAAATATATTGACATCTGACTCATTTTAGAACAGTGCAAGATAACATTACAACCTCAACTTTTTATTTTTACACATTAATATATAATTCAAATTGCTTAATTTTTTCCATATATCAAGCAGAAGATCCAGATGAATTCACTCCAATCATTCTTTTTGAAATGTTTTCTGTACAAAATTCAACTTTTGTAGAGCATGAGTGGAATTGTATTATTTAAGTAATATGTAACAGTTCAGCTAATTGATCTTAGTTGGATTATAATTGTTGCCTTACCTTGCTTTTCCTATTCTTTTCTTTTCCCAGGTAATTTTTTTTTCTATCTGGAGCATTGTTTCTCAATCTTGATAACTTGAAAATGTATGGGTTTCAATTCCCAGAATTTCCCAGTCAGTATCTAGGGAATTTGCTTTCTCTAGATTTAGAGAATTTATTTTTATTAGTTGATTGAAGGGAATGCTCATTCAAATCTTCTAAGCCCATAAAGGCCAAAGCGTCTAAGGATTACAACACTAATATTGCCACCTGGTAGGATATGGAGGTATATGCATTTGTGGTATAGTGTCACTATCCAATCAATATTCTACATGTGATAGGCTTAATGTTAAATATGGTTTTTGGGTAGGAAGAAACAACAGCAAGGTATTTATAAAGTGCTGATCAAGTTCCAGATATCTCCTTCATTTGGAACCATTAGATCAGGGGTGTCAAATTTGCGGCATCACGTTGTCATCACGTGACATATTGCAACTTTTTCCCCTTCACTAACCAGGGGTGGGTGTGGTCAGTGTGTAACGCATCCAGCCCACGGGCTGCGAGTTTGACACCCCTGCATTAGACTCTTAGAGTTCATCTGAGGTCCAGAATAGCATCTATTGAAAACTGAATATAATGGTGCAATACTTGTACTATTTCTTCAGATTGGAAGGATGTTTTCTGTGCCTGGAGGCACCTAATTTCACTCAGAACTAATTTCTAATATTGCTTCATGCTATTACTTGTAAATTCAGTGTATAGTTAGAGGCATATTTAGTTCATTACCATTCTGAACTCTTGGTCATTTTTTTCTTCAACGCACTGCCTTTCAAAATCATTTTTAAAGGAAATAATATATCACAATTGACCTCTTATTAAGATACTGTAATATCTTCTCCACAGAGAGAAGAATCTCACATGTGCATAGTCCCAGAGCTGCAAATGTGGACAGGTTCAAAAAAGGGGCACTAAAATGTTAAGATTCATATGTCGATATGAAACTAATCTAAATTTGAACACTCTTCTATATTTACATTTTGATTCCTGGATTAAATTATTCTATATGCTCATCCTCTAAGAATGAATCTGATGTAATCAAAATGCATGCTAGAAAGATGTTCAGTGAACAAAAATGTAATAGAAGATGGAAGGAAAATATTATTTGCTTTTTGAGTAAGCAATGTTACATAAAACACAGAAATTGACAGCCAAAAAATTAAAGGCATAAAATAAGAAAATGATATATACCTAAATCTGTTTTTTATCAACCTTATTCATTATACTTCTATATATTGTTCTGTTGAAAATCCTCCTTGTTACCAACACACATACAGTATATACACCTTCACAAAGTTCTTTAAACTTCCTTTTTCTATCTTGAAGTATATCATCTTCTTCAACCAATTCCAACTTTCTTGGTCTTCTTTCTCTTGACGTATTCATTGTTCCTTCATTTAGTATCCTTGTATGATGAAACGTTCACCACAATGTTCACTCCATTTTTACTGGCAAACAAAATTATTTTAGTCTTTGATACCTTAATTTTTACATGTATGTATGTTATTGCATGTTAACTACATTAGCAAACACAGAATATCATATGAATTTTCAGAGAATCATATTGTATCATTTGCATGCAAAAGTACATTACATCCTCCACCAGCACTATTTAATTTAATTATTATAGAAAATACAGAAAAATAAAACATCCATAATTACTCTGATGTAACCACAATTATACATTTGTCCACAATCAAGGGAACAATGGATCAGTATTGAATAATTCAACAAGCATTCTGTTTATTCTCATGTGTGCTTTACTTGGTGCATATATTGCTCTTACTGTATTCACAATTCTGTATATCCAAAGTCAACATACATCCTGTGCTGGCTTAACAAGGGTTTAGCCTAGAATTAAGAACTGTCTCTTTAAAACATAGCATTCTGGGGAATGTAGTCCATGCCATGTAGTCCATGCCATGTGATCATAACTGTGTACTCTTATTGGTCATTGAAGTATGCCTGGGGCGGGAGTAATTGAAGTACGCTGGCCCAAAGGAAGTCATTCCAAGCACTCTACCGGGAAAAGATGTAGCAACAAGGAGACGGGGAAGCATTAATCCTTTTTTATAATATTCGTGATGGTTCCAGATTATGACTGTAGATTCAGAAGAACTTCTACATAACCGTGAGTGATGTCAGAGGATGCCTGAAGAATAAAATATAATCTGACTGCCTGATGATAGCATAACCAATCTACGCTTGATTCAGAACACATCCCATTACATCCAAAAATTCATATACCTAAAATGACTATAGCTGAGCATTGTACAGCTGACTACTTTGTGGGTCCAGACATATCTAAATGATACTGATTATCTGCACTTAGTTCAATCAAGATTTCATCTAAGGCAAGGGTATCAAACTGGCAGCCCATGGGCCGGATGATCACGTGCAGGCCAGGCCACCCCAGCTCCACAAAGGCAATAAATGTCACGATACATCATGATACGTCACGTGATGTGATCGAGTTTGACACCCGTGATCTAAGGAATAGTACTGAGACTGTTCTAGTTACCTTGGTGAGCAATCTATGTTGCTAACGGACATGATGTGCATGGGTAGAATTGTATCCCAATTAATTATCTTGGTTCTCATGGAAGCTTTCAATGCTATTGACCATGGTATCCTTCTGACTGTTGAACAGGCCTTGAGGTACTGTTCTGCGGTAGATTTGATCCTTTTTGTCAAATCTTGTTCAAAAGAGAGTCCTGCTAGAGATGACAGTTTGACATCAATGCCACTGACATATCCTGTCCTGCCTTGTTTGCTTACCTATCAGTGTTGCTCAACTGAAATTGAAATTGCTAGTAGATAGCACACTGGTCCTTTAGAATAGGGTTTCTTCTATATGTCATCCAGTTCCTTAACATCCAACTCCCAGAAAGTGGTTGGTACTCTTAAATAGTGTTTGAAATGAATAAAACCTAGATTTAGGAGAATAAACTGGAATTAAGTGCATAAAAGATAGAGGTGGTGCTGGTAAATAGGTAGAATATTAATCCCTGACAACTGAAAAGTGGGTTATATTCTACTACTAATTAGTACAAGCTGCATGAGCCTATGATGTCAGTATTAGAAGATCAATCCTAGTTGCAAATGGCATGCTTACATTTGGCATTGCCCTTGACTTTTAAAGCTATAAATGGCTTATGGCTGATCTAAGCAAGTATTTGTCCTTTAAGGACTTGTCTTGCCAATAAGATTTGCAAGGAAACTATTCCCAGATGCCACTGCTGTCAGAAGTCAGCTATTCTGGCATGAAAGAGAGGAGCTTTTCCTGCTGTGCTCCCAAGCATGGCCTGCATTGCTTTGGGAGTTGCCTTTGACAGCTTGTTCTCAGAAAAATTTCTGAAGATGCATTTCTTTTGCTGGATATTTAAATATTTAAATAAGAAAGTAACATTACGATTTTATTTAAATCTTTTAAATATTGCTAGTCACCTTGAGTATTCATCTAGGCATAAAGCAAAAGTTACATCAAGAGAAGTACAGCTATTGCTTTGCTTCAAGTTTTTCTCAACCTTTGCTTTTTTTAACCTTCATAACTTGTCAAGATTTTTTCAATTAAGCAGCACATAATTAAATCAATGATTAAACAAAGAAGTTTGAGTTGATAAAATGCCATTATGCACCCTGACTGCAATTGAGCTCTAATGATATGTAGATTAAGAGCAATTGTTCTACTACTATACTAGTTTCAAGGCAGCCTTTAATTTGTTTGGCTCCTTGTCAAGCCCTAGTGTGCTCTGGCGATGAGTTAACAACACAGGCTGTCATAAACTAAGCCAGAGTCAGATTTGGTTTAGTGATGCTGGAATTGTTACACAAATGAAGCCCAATCTTTTATTTTAAGTTTATGTTATCTGGTTATTTAAGTTACCTACTTAATCTATAACATTATCTTATAATGTTATTAGATATCTGAGGAACCGCCTCTCCTCAATTACATCTGCCCATCTCATTAACTCTGGCGGAATGGACACACTGTCTTCTAATGACTTACACCTGATGTATTCTAGGAGGCAGGCCTTCTTTGACACGGTGACCACCTGATGGAACATTCTCCTCCTTTGAGTGAGATTAGCTCATTCCCGTTAATATTCTTTAAGTCCCTGAAGACCTGGCTTTGTCATCAGTCTTGGAGGTCTCAAGGGATAAGATATCCTAAGATGTCACTATCATGTTTAATTTACTCTCTCCTGCACCTGACAGTTATATTTTTAATAATGATTGTTCTATATAGTTATTGCTTTATTTAATGTTGTACACTTTGTATAGGGACACTTTGTGTGAGATGGGCAGCCATATAAATTTACTAAATCAATCAATCAAGTAAGATCTAAAGAAACATTTTCAATAATAAAATATGTATGAGTTGTCTTTAGAACGGATCCTTGTTATTAAGAGATACACATTATAACATTTAAAGAGGCTTTTTATATAGGGGGGGGAGAGAGAGAGAGAGAGAGAGAGAGAGAGAGAGAGAGAGAGAGAGACTCGGGCTGAATCATAGATTAGCATCCAAGTTCCCACAATATTGGAAGGTCGAGAGTAGAAAGTGACATTGCAAAAGGAAAAAGAAGCATTACTTGCTACTAGCCACTTTTTTAAAAATACAGAGTAGTATAAATATACAATATCATTAATCCAATGAAGTAGAATTATTTGTCCTATTCATAGGCATCTAGTAAAAGCCACAATGGCATCATGCACATTAAGCAGAAGACAGGCAATTAAGGCAAATTTGGCCTGCCTTCAACAGAAGTATAGTGCTAATATCATGGGAAGTGGCAATTCTGTCCTATGTTGTACTGGTCACACCTGGCATACTGTGTCCAGTTCAGTTCACACTATACAAGAAGGATAGTGAGTAATTGGAAAGTGCAGAGCAGAGCAATGAAAATAGTGAAGGGCTTGGAGGATAAATTGTGTGAAGTACAGTTAAAGGAACTGGAAGTGTTAGTCTATTCCAGGAGGAAGAGATGCTAGCAATCTTCCAATATTTCCTAATCTTTTTTGCCCCACACCAAAAATGTCAACCATATCCTGCTAAGTGCAGAAGTGGCATTAGTGTAAAGCACAGGTGTCAAACTCGCAGCGTCACGTTGCCATCATGTGAAGTTTCACGATGTTTTTTCCCTTCACGGAGATGGGCTGGGCGTGGCCTGCGCGTGACGCATCCTGCCTGCAGGCCTCCAGTTTGACACCCCTGGTCTAAGGGATAAATGCATATACATAGACCAGACATCAAGAATCTGAGGACTTCCAGATTTTGCTGAACTACAACTCTCAATAACCTCAGTTATCATAATTAATAATGAGGGATGCTGAAATTAGAATCCAATGCTTGGATGCCTAGATCCATCCCTCTTCAAATGAAGTTTCTAATGCATATAGAAACTCTGGTCAATCCTATCCATATAAAAACAGCCATGCCCAAAAAAGCAGCACTCCTACAATCAACTAATATTGCCTATATGCCTATTATAAGAATGACTCAAAGATATTATAAAGATAATAATCAGGGGTGGGTTCCTCCCGGTTCGGACCGGTTCTCCCGAACCGGTAGCGGCCCGCTGGTGATGTCACAATGACATCACCGAACTGGATCAGTCGGTGCCTGTCCGTGGGGGCTGCCATCTTTTTTTTAATTTTATTTTATTTTATTGAATTTTTTTGAATTTTTTTTCCCTTCTGAGCATGCGCAGAAGCCAACTTCCGGCACTGTGCATGTACTCACCATCTTTTTTTTGGCTTTGTTTTTTTCCCCTGGATTTTTTGTTACTGCGCATGTGCCAGCGTGCGAAGCGCGTGCGCACCCACGAAGTGCGCCCACGCAGCGTGCCCACGTGGCGCACCCATGCAGGGAGCGAACTGGCAGCAAGGTAAGTTGGAACCCACCCCTGATAATAATGTATTTCTGTTGGTGTCTTGATACATTTAAAACCAAAGATATATTTAAGGCTTAAATAAGCACTTTTGAGGTACTTTAAATATGCCAGAAAGGCATGTATAATTCTATCTTGTCAGTGAAACAATTATAGCAGTGGTTCTCAACCTTTCTAATGGCACGACCCCCCTGCAAATGTCTTTTGTGGCCACAGGCCATGGCCATGGC